>OVAQ01000082.1:0-44833 GCA_900406345.1 Erysimum cheiri
ACACCTTAAGTGTTGTTGGGTTATTTATGCTCTAACAAAAACGAAAATTATAGCAAGCTCATTTACTGAGGAATAAAGAGCCTATAATACAAATGGATTTGTACCTAATTAACCTGAAACCATTTTCCTGTGAAGAAATGAAACAAGACTTGGGGAAACATGTGTTACTCAAGTTCCAAGTACTAACCAAGTCAAAATCGAAGATCGGGAAAAGAAAATATAGAAGTGGGCTCATGGGCTCAATTGTAAGCCCATTATGACGATACGAGCCACTTTTTGAAAGGTCTGTTGCGGTAGAAAGTCAACGCTCGCTTAATTGAGTCACGGAGTCTGTTTTTTCTCCCGCTATAATATTTGGCGGGAAGAAGCCAATTAATATTGGCCTTACTAACATATAACATCTCATAACCCATCTTATAATCCAACGAAGATAAAACTTATCTTCACATATATTTATTATTTTTTTTCGAAAAAATTAGGTAAAATTTCTTTGGTTTTTCATCTTTTGAAATTCAAACGAAGACATTGAAAAAAACAGAAGAAAAAAAAAAAAGTTAAAAAAAAGAAGTGAGGGAAGAGGAAACAGAAGCAGTAGAAAGAGAAGGAGAAAAACGAGTCATAAGTTGTAAGGCTACATTATTGGGAGTTTGTGAACATGAAGTTGACCCATCTCTCTCTATCATTTCACCAATCTTCTTCACTCTCTCCTGCGCACACACACACACTCACTCAGATACAAAACAAAGATATAAAAGCAGACAAACAAAATGTGAAAGCTTGAGCACTTTTTTTGGTCTCTATGAGGACCCAAGTTTAGTCACCTAGTTTGATTTAACTGGAACCCATTAGATTTGGAGTGAGAAAAAAAAAAAAAAAAANAAAAAAAAGGAACCTTTTTACCAACATGTGAATGTGTCACGAGACTTCACAACTCAAGACTTATGATTGAATTGGTCTTTTTGGTCTATACACAAACTAGCTTTTGGATTTTAAACAGGGGACATTAATAGACAACGTGCATTATTAATGGATGCATATACTGTATCTATGTTTCATGCTTTTCCATATTCTTCACAATCTATGGCATTGAAGTAAACCACCAATTTTGTTCAATAAATGAGACTTTTGGTGACTTTTCTTACCTTTTCAAGGTGTGAGAAGAAAGTGGACAAGGAGAATTTGTCAAAGTGTAGTGTGTTAAGTTCTCCAGAAACAGAAAGAGCAACTGCCGCAGCAATCTCTGAAGCTCTAAACTCCAAGAAGTCAATACCTGCCCACACATCACATGTTTTGCACAACCACCATCACTCATTTTTAACCCAAAAAATCATAAAAGGAAAGAAATGAAAACCCATAACCTCGAAAACAAATTGAGGTCGTAAAAAAAAAACAAAACCCAATGAAAAAAGAGAGACCTTTTTACCTTTGGTTGTGCTGGCTATCACCTGTACTGATGTGGATATCAATCTGCTAGGTGGTTCTTGATCATGGCCATTGATCTTACTCAGGAAGTATCTAATGTAAGAGCATGGTGTCACGGCTCCTAACCTCCATCTCAACACGTCCAACACCAAAAGTTCCATTCTTTGGACTGATTTAGGCTCAAACACAAACCGGGGATCTCCAACCTATAAATTTAACCATTGCTAGAATGTTGTGACGTTGGTTTTAAAACTACAATCAAAGACAATGGGAGATTATATAGAACCTGAAGATGTATTAACTCTGGAACTTTAGTCTCCTCTATTTTGGCTGCCAATGATAAACAAGCCACAGCCAACAATTGTACTGTCCAAGCTTTTCCACTCTACAGAAGAATCATGAATCTTTTAATCAATGATCGATGGGATTATTAAATCTTAGGTCAGGGATGAGTTTATCTGACTTACAGGCAAGTCATGAAAAGATAAGAAACGATCCAAGTAGTTAATTGCAAGACATATACACAATGGTCCAAACTGAAGTTCCTCACAAGCCTGTAATAATGAAGGACATAGAGTTAATATTCAGATCAAAGATAAGGCAAAGTCATGTCTTTTTCAGACCAAAGTCACTCGACTCGGTAACGAATTGAGTCAACAGAAGAAACAAAGAAGAAGAAATCTGACCTTCCAAATCCAATCAAGGGCTTGAGTTCTGGCATTAAAATCCAAATCTCCATTTCTCAGCCTCTTGAGATAATCATCTCTGGGCGAGTGTTGTTTCTCTTTCTCAATCATCTCTCTAACGACCTCTTCGCTCTCCGGAGGAAAATCCATCTGAAAAATCGATGTCCCGAGAGTAGGAATCGAGGTTGCGTCGACAAAATTGCTCTTCTCAATCTCATCATCAAAATTGAGGGTCTCTGTGGATAGGAGATTTGGTTCAACAAATTCTGCCATTATAGAGCGTCAAAATTGATGCTTTTTCGATCTATACAAATTTTTACTGTTACAGGATTTGGAGGAAAATAATCGTTTTTATAGTATAGAGATTGAACTGAAGAAAGATTTGTTCTCTGTTTTTATGGATTTGTTTGTTTTTGCTGTTGTAGAATTTGCTTTGCGGTCAAAAATAAAGAGAGAGGAGCTTTTAATATTGTGGAAGAGATGAAATGTGAATTTTTGGTAAGAGAGGAAATGTGCAGGGGAGAAGAGAACAAAATATGAAAATATGAGAAAAATTCAAATCATAGAGTATATTATCATGGAAATAAATATTTTGTTCAAAATATGGAAACTAACAAGGAAATATTATGTGAAATGGGTCAATATTTGCTCTTTATTTCTTATATTTTGAAATAATAATATATAAAAACTTAGATTTTCCTTCTTTTATAGTCGAAAATACGTCGAACCGTTGACAAAAAAAAAAATACATCGAACCATTTATTTTCTAAACTAAGCTTTCCTAGCTTAGTTTTAGATTATTCGGTAATAAATTTTATGTTTTCTGCTTTAATATATATATATAAAGATTATTACAGATTAAATCAATGACATTTATTATAAACATTTACAAAGCTAAAGCTATATAAACAAAAAAAAGTTGTTGACTATGCAAATCAAAATAAGATATGCAATTAGTTAAATTATAGTATTGAATTATTTATATTTGTAATGCACAAAATATGATTACAACAATGACCAAAAAGTACTAATTATTTTGGTAGTAAATTGCATTAAAAAAAAAGTCATTTGTTAACAAGTACTTTCCACTGAAAAAATATATGGAAATGAATTAGGAAAATGAAGTAGAGTTCCTATGCTTTTAATTATAAGTACTTACAATCATATATCTAATCATCAGAATCGTACCCAAGTCCAACCTTGGAGCTCGAGGCCACAATATATTTTTTATGTATATCAAAAGCTTATGTCATATGTAATCACTAGATAACATTAGAGATCTTATCGCAAGTCTTTTGGGCTATCCGTAAAAAAAAGTCATTTAATTTGCTTAAAAAAGAGAATTTGCTAAGATGTTATCAAAAAGATGTTTGCAAAATATGATCCATTCATCTATTTTGATATAAATTGAAAAAGCTTGATAAGAACTGAATAATATTAGAAATGCAGTTGCTGAGGAATCCTACAAAGACATGATGCAGTTGCTGAGGGACAATCTAACCCTTCACCTCGATTTTATACACTTTGTTTCAAATACTATTATTGAAGTTGTTGACACATACCCTTTTATCTTCCTTCACTATGATAAATCCTATTTTAGTGGGATTAGGGTTTTCATCATGGACCGAACTGTGCATGATATCATGCGCCATATAGAGTCGTCAAACAACGTCTAAAACTGAAATAACCGCAAAACTGTGTGTGCTAACTGCTAAGTTATCAATATATACTGATCATTGTTCAGGAGCAAATGGACGAGGCCTGAGGATCTAAAGGAAGGGGAACAGTGTTATGCGCCACCAAATCGATCTCAAAATCCCCATAACCTTTGCTCAAAAACTGTGAAAATATATTTAAGTGTTTTTATGATGATTATGATTGTGCGCAGGTTGATGATATCTAACTCTACTAAATCTCTTTTCTCTTGACTCTGCTCAAGCCTTAAAAATCTCTCTCATTAGACTCCTCTCTTGTTAAATTATGACTGTTCTACTATCTCTATTCCAAGTCGGAGACCAAAAATCTTTTTTCTTTTTTTTTTTGCTAAGAATGTTAACAAGAGTTCTCTTTTCATAGCAAAAAAAAGAATGTTAATAAGAGACCAAAAATCTTGGATTATTATTTCTTTTTTTTTTTGGTGTGAATAAAAAACGTCAATCTTTTTGCGTATATAAATCCAGTCAAACCAAGAAAATTTGTGCAACATAGATTGTGGAAGAGAGCGACCATAGAGATGTACACACGTATTAAAGAAGTCGAATCTCATTACACAGAGAGATGCAAAACATCAAAAGTGTACTTGGACCACTTTGTCTGCATTGCATGCATGATTCATGAAGCATGCATGAAACTATACATAAAATAAGAGAGTCTTTGGTCGATTTCTGAGACATATAATTGTTTTCTCATACATTACTTCAACTTTTTTTTTCTCCCACCAATCTTTTCAGAGGAAGATACTGTAAAAACCAAAGTTGCTCGCTCACACGTGATTTCAGTCCACGTTCATTACAAAATTATAAAATGTTTATGTTAAAAAATTTATATTTAAAGATGCAAATTTTTGAAATTAATACACGTTCATTACAAAACTTTATATTTATATAATTTTGTAATGAACGTGAACTGGAAACACGTGTGAGTGAGCAATTTTCGCTTTTACAGTTGGTTTCCAGTTTCCAACTTAAATTATTCGAGACAGTAAAATAATTCAAAATTCGAGTATAATAAGGAGAAAGAGGATATTAAGGCTTGTAGCAAAGTCACAAGAGATGATAAATTTTAAGAGAAAGGAGGTTTAGTAGAGCAGATAAATCATCAAGCTGTGCACAATCATAATCATCATAAACACTTAAATATTTTCACAGTTTTTGAGCAAAGGTTATGGGGATTTTGAGATCGATTTGGTGGCGCAGAACACTGTTCCCCTTCCTTTAGATCCTCAGGCCTCGTCCATCTGCTCCTGAACAACGAGTATTGATAACTCAGCATACACAATTTTGCGGTTATTTCAGTTTTAAGACGTTGTTTGATGTCTCTATATGATGCATCTAATTCCGATTCTCGAGCTGTTCAGTCTGATGAAACCCTAATCACACTAGATATAATTTCTCATAGTGAAGAAAGATAAAATGGTATGTGGTCAACAGCTTTAAGAAGATTTGAATGAAGTGTACAAAATATCCCAGGTACGGGATAGATAGATGTGAATACCTGCATATCGGAGGTCCAAAGGGTTAGATTGTCCCTCAGCAACTGCATTATGAGAGTGCTGTCTTTGTAGGATTCCTCTCCCAGTGTGTCAAGCTCAGCTATGGCTTCTTCAAATGCCTACACACAAGAGTCCAGCATCAAAATTTAGATTGCCCCCGCAACCGCAATGATAAAATCTGCCTTGTTACTAAATCTCTTATATACATAATGAGCGAGATGTTCTGGTTCAAGTATAATGAGACATAAGTCCTAGTATTGCACAACATGAATCCTCATCACAGAGTCTGTGATTCTTAAGAAGAATAGGAATTTTGTTAAAAAATCTGATTCAAAGTGATGCAAAACGAAGCACAATGGATCAAAGATTGGTTGTTTATCGAATAAAACATCTCAAGAAAGGTACAACAGAAATAGTCAACCAGTGGTCAATCCTCTCAGTCAAAACATCAAGCAAGCTAATTCAAAGTGATCCAAAATGAAACGAAGGGATCAAAGATTGGTTCTTTATCCAACAAAACATCTTGAGAAAGAAAGAAAAAGACTAGTCAACCATTCTCTTATTAGTCAAAACATCAATCAAGAAACAGTCTCCAAAGACAAACTCAGGTCAATGACTTATATATTTGTTACCATAAAGAAAACACCAAGCAAGAAAGAGGAGAAAACTCTCCAGAGACAGACTCAGGTCAATGACTTATGTTTGTCAGCATAGAGAAATGCAGAGAGTAAAGAGATGTTCCTAGTTGAGACTTAAAAGAGAAAAAAGAAAAGTAACCTGTTTGGCCATGTTACAAGCTTTGTCAGAAGAATTGAGAATCTCATAGTAAAACACAGAGAAATTTAAGGCCAGACCAAGCCTTATTGGATGAGTAGGCGCCATATCAGCAGCTGCGATATCCTTCAAAAACAAACAAATAAATCTCCATCACTTTTGGGATCAGAAGACAAGTTGAGAAAGCAACTGTTACTCTTTTAAAACATAAAATTGAAGAAAAATAGCAATCTACTTTCTCAAGATTTGATTAGCATACATAATAGCTCAATTCGAGGCCAGTTCTAGATCAGGAACTAATTACTAGATTTGGAATATATTACCAATATAAGAAATCTCGGAAACAAAACTATCAGATCAATCCCAGAGATGCGATATCGAGGCAGAGAAATAACCTGAGCTGCTTTGTAAGCGAGCATGGTATCTTCAGCAGCAGTCTTCCTCTCATCTCCAGACTTAAACTCAGCCATGTAACGATGATAATCACCTTTCATCTTGAGGTAAAAGACCTTAGACTCACTCGCTCCAGCGGAAGGGATCAGATGCGAGTCAAGGAGCTTAAGTATTCCAGAGCAGACGGACGAAAGCTCATTCTCAACTTTAGATCTGTAGTCCTTGACGAGCGACACGTGCTCGTCGTTCTTCCTGCTCTCTTCCTTCTGCTCAATCGAGGACACGATCCTCCAGGCGGCGCGTAGAGATCCGATCACGTTCTTGTAAGCAACTGAGAGGAGATTCCTCTCTTCAACGGTGAGCTCCTCCGCCGGAGTAGCGCCTGTAACGAGCTGTTCCATGAATTGAACCATCTCCTCGTAACGCTCCGCCTGCTCGGCGAGCTTCGCCATGTACACATACTGGTCTCTGCCTAATGTCGCCGCCATTAGAGAGAGAGAGAGTGATTAATTTTTTTTTTTTTTGGGGAAATTTGATAAATTAGAAAGAGAAAAGAAGAATAAAGGTAAAGAGTCAGGTGGGCTTGTATTTAACCCACGCGCGGGTGGTTCTACTTTCGGTTGTACGACACCGTTTGACGTTATAAACTTTGGTAGAGTGAGGCGCGTAGAGTGTGTTGACGCGTGGGAATGTTGGGAGGGTTTGGGTTTTGTGATAAGAGCGAGTGAATGGACGATAATAATTTTTTAGTGAGTCAGCTTCTAGTCACAACTCTGGCTGGATAGTTGGGCCTTTATTAGGCCTAATATGAAGTCCATTACTTTACTAGTTTCAAAATGCAAAAACTTTGGGTTAAAGTTTGTAAATGCAAAAACTTTGTATTAAAGAGAAGTAAATGAAATAATAATAATTATTTTATGACTAGGTAATAGTTGTCAAGAACATATCAATAATAATGTTTTAACAGATACTTATTATAGTGAAAAGGAGTATTCATTAAAATATTTTAGTAAGCATAACTAGTTTGAAAATAAAGATAAACATAAAAGAAAAGAAATTAATGAGAATATTAATTATATCTAAAGACAGTTTATACTAAAACAATGAAAGTAGATCTTTTTTTCTTTATTAAAGTGTATGAAATTCATAGTTACCAGTCGAGTCGTCTGCAAAGAAGAAAAAAGGGGGAAAAAAAGACAATGTCGGAGTGATGATGGTAATTGGTTAAAAGCTCACCTTTTGGGATACGTACATGTGGTCAACGTGAGTCCGAAAATACCTCGACATACAAAAAAGAGGTGCATCGACGGTTGGGAACAAGCTCCGTCTTGGCCGTTATGGAAAAAGCTCGTCTTCTTTAGCCACGTCATCAGCATTAATCTCTGTTACCGTTAATTGACGTCCTGAATTTGACAGAGAGAAGAAAGAAAAGAGAGAAGACGATCTTCATCGTTGTTTTTCTATTTAAATCCTCTCCTCCATTTTGATTTGATTCGATTGATCGTCAAAGACCGAACCGTAAAATTGACTTAGTTTGACAGAAAAAAAGAACTGAGAACTTCGTTTTCACTTTCACACTTGCGTCTCTCGTCTGGTGTTTCGCAGTGTAAGCTAAAGGACTTTTTTTTTTTTTTTTTTTTTTTTTTTTTAAANGGTAAGCTAAGCTAAAGGACTTTGCTTTTCGTTTTACTAGCTCGATCGATTTCGTTTGCTTCTAATTTTGAATCTCCGTTGTCGATTACTTTTAGTTCATGTGCAATTCGTGGAAGATATATCATAAAAATTTGATTTTTCTTTTGCACTGTGTGAGAGAGAATGGATTCATAGGTTTTCGTTTTTACATGCACTTGGATTGATAGATGAATGTTAAAAATAAAATGATCTGCTGCTTTTTCATCTTTATTATATCAATCTATAGGATTTGCGATAACTTGAGATGAAAGCTTGAAGCTGCACAACAATGTTCAGGGAAGGTTTCCAAAATAAAGGCAAACGAGAGGTATATGAACCATTTTGCACTCTTTGATAATCGCATAGCGTATATTCTGTTTCCTTTGCTATCAGTTTTCCACTACTTCTTAGTATATTTAGTGATGTTATATAAGATGTCAACAGGCTGGTGCTTCAAGAGGAGCAAGTACTAAGCGTGTTGCTCCTTCTGATTCGTTCGATGATGAGACACACTCACCTCAGGATTACAAAGTCCCTCTTGGTTCAAAGGCTCATCGTGCAGATGATATGTCTCAATCAACAACGAACGCTGAACCTTCACATGTATACTCTCTTCTACTCTCACAAAAGATTAGGATTCTTTTCTGGTTATTTTCAATTAGGTCCTCTGTCAAGCTGTTCTTCTCTGGTTGCAGGAAGTTCCATGTGTACGTGGCTTAGGACCAATAAGAGAAAATGCTGAGATTGGAACTTTAGGAACGATAAAGAAAGAGACTTTGCCTTCCCGTTTTCCCACCTTTCATGCAAGGTGACTGAGTTACACACATATTCATTCTTTTCTTATCCAATTTAAGTCTTTAATTCACTTACTTTTTCATTTGAGTGTAGTGAACAAGGTCCATGGTCTGCAATGATTTCCTATGAAGCCTGTGTACGGCTATGCCTTCATTCATGGGAAACAGATAGTGACAGCGAGGCTTCATACTTCCTCAACAATGGTTGCACATTAATGCGAAATGCATTTGGGTGAGACATGTTTTGGTGTTTGGTTTTGTTCAGATATTTGTGCATTGCCCTCTTGTTTAATGTTGAAAATAAAACATTTAGTTTGCAGAATTTCTTCATTCAATCTGAAGAAGAGCTACTGGGAGATAGTCCTTCTAATTTGATTACTGAGACAACTGCTCCAAAACTTAAGAGAAGTGTTGGAAAAATTAAACTCCAAGGTATAATTTCTAATCTTTTTCTTCTTTTCATCCTATCTCATTTGCTCATATGATCTGAAGTGTGTAGCTCTACAGTTGGTAGGATCAAAATGGGATCAGATCAACCACCTGGTTGCAATATTTCATCACTGAAGCATGAAACTGTTCACCAGCAAATCGCGGACCTGAATTCTACATTGTCTTCTGGATGGAAAGCAGTGAAGAGAGTTCATGTCGCTCCTCGAGTTCCTTTGAATGGTTCACTTTCGCGGAAAAGTTTGGCCTATATGCGTGCATGTGCTCACTACCTTAAACAGGTCTCGAAAGTCCTTAAAAAAGAACTTGTTACATCTCACGCCAGACCACGTTCCCTGAAAGCATTACAAGGTATATTTCGTTGTATTTTTACTAGGGTCATTACTATTACATCTTCCTTTCTGAATGACCTATCTATGGAATTCTTTTGTTTTCAGAAACGTTTACATGTTCATTAAGGCTAAAGAGCTCTGCTGAGGAGGATCAAATCAAAACACAACCTGGATCTGGCGAAACATTTGTCTTGTACGTTTCCTTGTACATTCATGATTTGCCTATAGACTCCTTTTCTTATATAGTTGGAGTTAAAATACTGTTTCCGTTTGTAGCTTGCCAGATAGTATCGGTGATGATTTGATTGTTGAAGTTCGGGATTCAAAGGGGCAGTTTTGTGGTCGTGTCCTAGCTCAACTAGCAGCTATAGTTGATGAACCGGTGAGATACTTGTTAAGCCTTATGTTGTGTCCACAAGATGATTTGGCTTAAAATCTAAAGTGTCGTTGTAGCAGAACGACCTTAAATGGTGGGCAATATATCATGAACCAGAGCATGGCCGTATTGGGAGAATTCAACTTCATATAAACTACTCAAGCAGCTTAGATGAAAAAACTAAGGTACATGATTTTTTCCACATGAGAAGCTTCTTTAACCGTCCCAAATTGTATACTGACATTTTTCCATTCATATTCAGTGTGGGTTGGTTGCAGAAACTTCAGCATATGACTTGGTCTTGGAAGTGGCTATGAAAGCTGAGCAATTTCAGCGCCAAAATCTGTTAATTACAGGGCCATGGCACTGGATGATAACTCGATTTGCATCCTATTACGGTATTTCAGATGCATATACAAAATTAAGGTAAATTAGGACAATAAATATTTTAATTTGGTAACCAAAATGCACTTAACTAAGTGATGTTATGCGCGATTTGTTTTGTGTGATTTGCAGATATCTTTCATATGTCATGGATGTTGCCTCACCTACTAAGGACTGTCTTGATCTGATTTATGATTTTCTGTCGCCTGTTTTAATGAAAAGCAATCACAAGTCTGTATTGAGTCATCAAGAGGTATGTATATTTGATATTTTTTTGTTCTTAATCATGTTTAGCTATTCAAGTAGCTCAGTAGCTCACTTTCCTTTTGGTGCATTCCACAGAATCGCTTGCTTGGGGAAATTGATGAACAAGTTCAGCAGATTCTTGCGTTGACATTCGAGAACTATAAATCTCTTGATGAAGTTTCTTTATCTGGAATCAAATATGTATTTGAGCCTCCTACAGGCATTCCATCACCTGCTATAGCGCCAGCTATCAAGCTTTATGGTCTTCTCAATGATGTGTTAAGCCCCGAGGCACAACTAAGACTTTTCAGATACTTTCAGGTAGATCAGAGACACACACACAGCACAACCTCTCTCTATTTTTCACATTCCCCATGATTTAAACCAATGCCTTCTTTCAGGCTGCTTCAAAGAAGAGGTCAAGAAGATACTTATCGGAAACAAACGATATACTTCACAGTCATATCAAGGATGCACAAGGCACTTGTTATCAGAGGATGAAGTCTTTAATTTTGAGCCTTAAGAAGGAAATCTCAACTGACATAGCTATCCATAACTACAATGTGCTCCCAAGGTTTGTCTAGCTAAGTTCATATATACAGCATTTATTTTACTAAAATTCTCTATTGATTATCTCTGTAAACTCCAAAGCAGCTTTATAGACCTTCCAAAACTTTCGGCGGCAATATACAGTGTGGATCTATTCAACAGACTAAGGGAATATCTTATTGCATGTCCCCCTCCTTCTCCATCGCCTCCAGTTGTCGACCTTATCATTACGACATCTGACTTTGAAGCCGATCTCGTTAGCTGGAATGTAAAGTAATATATGGTCTTACTTTTTGCTGAGTACTTTAGACTTAAAATTTATCATTTCAGACTTTCTATTACTGATATGCACTTTCATTGCCATGTTGGCAGTCCGATCAAAGGTGGTGTTACCGCCAAAGAACTTTTCCATTCATATATTACTACTTGGATTGAAGAGAGAAGATGTTATCTATATGAATTCTGCAAGTCAGAAACGGTACTAATCTTGCAACAATTTTCTGTAGTGCTGCTGACATAAGAATGCATTTTAATGCTTTGACATATGCAATTGGATACTTTTTTCAGGCAAAAGCATGTAGTGAGATTCAAGGCTTGACCTCTCCTTTTGTCGATGAGATGTATGAGTTACTCAACTCGACACTTGATGAATATGATATCATCATTAGGCGTTGGCCAGAATATGCAGCATCCTTGGAGAAAGTAAGTAAAATAATACAAAACGAAATAGTCTTTGATTCTTTCAGCTCCAATGTCTTTTTGTTTATACGAATATCATCATCGTGGCTGCATTGTGCTTGATGACCTTCTCCTTCTTCCATGACTTAGAAGGCATTAACTCTGTTAGTCAAATACTACCAACTTATAAAATTTTACGTTTTCGTATGGAAAGGTTGTAGCGGATGTGGAGAGGGCTATTATTGAAGCGTTGGAGAAGCAGTTTTCCGAAGTTTTGTCTCCGTTAAAGGAAAGCAAGGTATCTGCCCTGAAGTACGTCCAGAAGTTGACAAAAAAGGGCCAATATAACCTCTACTCTGTTCCAAAAGAGGTATATCTACTGTGTTTCTAACTTTTCAAGTTTGGTTTAGACGACTAGTGTAAGAGAACTTTAAAACATGTTTCAGCTTGGAGTTCTTCTAAATTCCATGAAAAGAGTTCTTGACACATTACGGTCAAGTATAGAGAATCGGTTCAAAGTGTGGAACTCTTATCTTCCTGATAAAGAGAAGAGAGTTTTGGGAGAGCAGCTAAGCGAAGTGACTGTACAGTTAAGAGCCAAATTTAGAAGTTACATGCACGCGCTCGTGGAGAAAATTGCAGAGAGTGTGGGTTACTCTTTTCTGAACTTTTTTTCTGAGATTTTCTGTCTTGTGTTCTCAGATCATTGAGGAATCTATTTTATGTTACAGACGAGGATACAAAGTCACACGAGAATGAAGAACATCATGCACGACTTAAAGGAAACAACAGCAGAACCAGATGTTAGAGACAGAATGCAGAGTTTGAAAGATTTACTAGACAATACCATCGATCACCTGCATTGTG
Organism: Erysimum cheiri; assembly: GCA_900406345.1. Taxonomy (NCBI): domain Eukaryota; kingdom Viridiplantae; phylum Streptophyta; class Magnoliopsida; order Brassicales; family Brassicaceae; genus Erysimum; species Erysimum cheiri. The sequence goes on from OVAQ01000082.1 coordinate 12,831, forward strand.
TTTTATCACTCGATGTGTTTGTCTTAATATGCAGAGGAATCTGGGACAGATTGGGACAGGTTAGGAAGGAAAACCACATTGCAAATTATATGTTTCTTGCATCATCATTAGCCTAATTTACTGTTCTTATCCTTTTTTGTTTTTTTTCTTTCTTTTTCGAAGGACGTGCTTCAGCTTTTGGAAGACAGGAAAGACAATGTGACTTGGCACAAAGGCCCGAAAATCGCAGTTTCTGTAACTAAACTTGACTTTGGACTTTCTCTACTCTTTATCACTGCAAAAAACAAAAACATAAGGTCTCTGTTATATGGTGATTCACAGGTTTTAGATGAGATATTTGTGACTCAAATGCAAAGCTTACTCGGGAAGTCGTTAAAGGAAGAGAATATGGAGGCACCGAGATCGATCATGGAGCTTCGGTCAATGCTTTTGTAAAGATTCAGCTGACTATAAGGAAGACTGCTACTAGTGAGAGAGAAACAGAGAAAGAATCTGTTTTTTTTTTGCTTGGGGGTCTTTAATAGAAAACTAAAGTGGGAAACCATAGTTTGACTATTCAGCTATGGTGTAGATAGAAGAAGTAGCTAATAAGACTCATATATACATACACTCATAGTTTTTTGGTTCTATGGTTTAATAAAATGTATCTACTCGGAGATTGTTTCAGGGTTCCATAAAATTTTGATAATCAAATTCATCACTGTTGGCACGAAAATAAGAATCAAAGAGAGAAGGGCGCTTTTGTCAAGCTAAGCTAAGGACCGTTGAGTATCAAAAAGAGCGGGAAATGTTTTAATACAAAATAAAAACATTCGTCGCCTGAGAGATTCGAACTCTCGCGGGGAAACCCCATGTACTTAGCAGGCACACGCCTTAACCACTCGGCCAAAGCGACGTTCTTGTTAGATAAACGATAATATATTATATAATTTTGGACTAAAGCGTGGGGCTTACTCGCGTATGTTGCGCGTTGGTATGCGTTGTGCTTGGGGGTAAAGAGAAAAACACTTTTGGTTGTTGTTGTTCGATTGGTTTGGTTCTTCTTCTTCTCGCTGCAGGAAGAAAAAATGATCTGTTCCTCACAGCTCTCACAGCCAATGAATGGCCTCAAAGATATCCTTGAGACACGAAATTTTAAGGTTTTTACCTCATCTGTCTCAATTTACTGTCTTTTTATGTTATCTCTTAGCGAGCGCATTAACATCTGAACGTTAGTTAGTCTGATGATTCGATTGTCTAAAAAGCATCATGTTTTCGATTCACTTAAACTTGTTAACTAATGGGTTTCTGTAAATTTTAAGAACACAGAAAAAAGAGTATTCTGGGATTCTAAATCTCTGATTACTTGTGTACGGATATTGTTATAGAATTTGCACCTTTATCCAAATATATTGCTAAGTCTAGTTTCCATTTGAGCAACCATTATATTACATTTTTCGAGAGTAACGTTTGGTAAAGACGAATTGTGTGTAGCTTATGATATGATCATCAAACATCTAGTGAATGTTTCCCAATATTTTTTGACTGCTAAACTTGATGAAGAGTGTCACAGGCATGGCTCTTAGATCAATATGGAGTCCTTCATGATGGCAAAAAACCGTACCCGGGTGCAATCTCAACATGTACGTTATCATTTCTAACCTTTGGCATATAGCTCTATTCTCGGCCTGTTGATTCCATTGTGGTTTAACATTTTGTAGTTGGTAGAAAAACCAGTTCTTTCACTGTTTAATATTTAGGTAGGATTTGGCTTCAGTGTTGACTATATTTGATTCGGCAATGATTATTTGTCCTTATAAGTCGTGAAGCGGGATATGAAATATCAAAACATGCTTTGAGATTTTCCATTTCTTGACATTTTTTTTCTTTCAAATTTCTTCAGCTTCATTGTATTTCTGCATAATGACTGATTTAGCTTTTGTTTCATTGGAGTTACAGTAAAAAATCTTGCAACAGCGGGTGCCAAAATTGTGGTCATTAGTAATTCCTCTAGGCGTGCTTCAACTACAATGGAAAAGTTGGAAGGGCTTGGCTTTGATCCTTCTTTCTTCACTGGAGCTATAACTAGTGGTGAACTAACTCATCAATCTTTGCAAAGGTTATTTATTACCAACAACTTCTTCTTCGTGATATAGATGCTATTTACATGGTAGAACTTACTGATAATTGTCTGTTATAGGAGAGACGATCCTTGGTTTGCTGCACTCGGAAGGAGTTGTATTCACATGACTTGGAATGACCGAGGAGCAATCTCTTTGGAGGTTACTTATCACCTTTTTTCTTGTTGCTAGTTGATTTATTCACGAAGTTTAGTATTAGGTATTTGATGTAATTTCTGTTTCAGGGTCTAGATCTAAATGTTGTGGAAAATGTGGAAGAAGCTGACTTTGTCTTAGCGCATGGCACTGAAGCCTTAGGACTTCCTTCAGGCAGTGTATCTCCAATGCCTCTAGACGCGCTTGAGAAGATTTTGGAGAAATCTGCAGCACGAGGACTCCCCATGATTGTTGCCAATCCAGATTATGTGACTGTTGAGGCAAATGTTTTTCATATCATGCCAGGTACATTTACTTACATCTCTTAAACGAATCCATTTTGCCTTCCACACTTATGATGCTGTGTAAAGACTCATATAATCAATCACAAATTTGTCAGGTACACTAGCTTCCAAGTACGAAGAAATGGGAGGAGAAGTGAAATGGATGGGAAAACCTCATAAGGTTTATAATCCGTTTGAACATTGAACTTTGCTGCTTGTCTCTGTAACACCTGAATCTGACTGTGTATTTGGCAGATGATCTATGAGTCAGCTATGGCAATCGCAGGAGTTGTCAATCCATCCGAGGCTATCGCAGTAGGAGATTCGCTACATCATGATATAAAGGGAGCAAATGTTTCAGGAATTGAATCAATATTCATCACTGGAGGGATTCATGGTAATGAGCTTGGTCTCACTTCTTTTGATGAAACTGCAAGTCTAGACTCGGTCAAGACCCTTACTGCTAAACACAACGCCTTCCCATCTTATGTATTATCAGCCTTTAAATGGTAGTTTCATTGTACAAATCATACTATTGCCTCTTGAACTACATTTTGCCTTCATTTAACACTTGAGAGAGTAATTTAAAAAGTTCACTTGCTGTGAAAAGTAACACTTATTGCTGTGTGCACGAGAGTAAAATACAAATTGAAGTTACATATTACACAATGAATATGGAGCTAAAAGGTAGCATAAATGCGCCGAATTTGCCCAGCCAAAAGCCTCACAAGAACGAATAAATACACAAGGAATCTCCATTGCTGGATAGTATCTCTGTAGTATGTCTAGGCCATTTCACGACTTAAGTATCTTACTCCAGCTCACTAACAAGGTCCCTAAGAGAGGGAACCTTCATGGCCAGAGTTTTGTAGAGTCTAGAGTAGCGAGCTCTTGTACCATCAGCTGTTCTAGCTAAAGCCAGCAAACTTAGAGCTTCAGGCAATTGCGAAAACATTTGTTGCATTTCCTCTAAGCTCATGTTTACTAAAACAGAAGGTCTTGGGACAACTCTGACTATTTCACCTCCTTTGGGCTCTTGAACACGTGCATCAGCCTTGATCACGAGCTCTGAGTTCATGTTGCCTCCACATTTTATAATGAATGGGGCTGACGAACCTGTGTTGAATTGCAAAACGTTCCACTGAGACACATCAGTTTCACCAGAGGATATTGATTCTAATGAGGGTCTCCGGTTGTGTGATCGTTCCAGAAGATTATTGTCCTCTTGTTCAGGAATCGTCTGCGGTCAAAATAATCAGCAAGAGAAATAAGTTAGTTTGTTTGATATTTGAATCCGGACCTCATCGTTATATCAGGCAGACAGAGTTCTTTGTGTCTATGGTAAGTTCATTGAGAAATTAACTAAACATGGAAATCAAAGGTACCTCGACCAACTGGTGTGCTGTAGCAATTTCTCTTTGTGCACATGGATGATCAATATCAAGAAGAGAAGGCATTCGCTCAGTGAGTTCATCAAGGGACTCAAGTAATGCTTTCTTTTTGCTTTTACTCAAAACATGGACCGAGGCTTGTCTTGTAATTTCCTGCAAGATGCAGAAAAAGTTATTGACCACAAATTAACCAATAACCAAGATCAAGTATAAGCAACATGGTCTCAAATGGAGGTATAAATACCTTGACTTGCTTCAAAATGCCATCCAGAGAAATGAGAGATGCTAATCTTGAGTCTTCAGCTGCCGTTGAAGGGTTTGGAACAGGAGAACTGCCTTCTTCCAAGTTAAGCAAAGCTGCATCACTTCTCATTTGTTGTAAAATCTGATAAAGAAACAAACAAAAGTCAGAGTACAAGACCGTTTCTTAGATAAAAATCAAAGCAACCACGGAACTGTATCGTTTATTTTCAAGCGCAGTGGTGTACCTTTCTTCTTTTGTGGTCAACGGACTCAAGAGCTGATCGAAGCTTAGCTACTTGACCAGCATCTTCTGCCTCTTCTGCCGCCAAGGTACCAGCAATATCCTATAACACGGTTCCATATGATACATCATTCCAGACTAATTGTTCAGACTAAAACCTTAGACTAGGCCATGATAAGTCAGCCAAAGCATCAGCTACTTAAAGAGATCTTTTATTTCAAACCATTGGGAATGTCTATCTGCCAAATCCACTCAGAATTGTTTTTTGACCAATGACATCGCATACCTTCATGTGCTGCATTTGAGAAGTATAGACACGTTTCGCATACTCAGATAGAAGCTGCCCTAGAGCATCTGTGTGAGGTGGCACCGCCGCCCCTAGTCCAGCCATCCAACCATCCATAATTGCCGTGGAAAGAAGCTCTAGTTGGCCGGTAGTTCCTCCCGACACATCATCTGCAGTCACGGAAAGAAACTCAAAATTTTCTGCAAGCCATAACCGAATCTGTCGCTGCAGTTCACCAGCCGGAGTGTGAACAAATAATGCAGCTAAGGCTTTGTTCCCAATAGCAAAACTTTTGGCTTCATCTTGCATCTCCCGCAGCTTAATTCCAGTAACTTGCTGCCTCCCAGTATCCTAGATGATTACAATCAAGAGCATAAGTGTCTCTTAATATTTAACATGTTAGGTAAAATCAAGCGTCTTTGAGAATCAAGTGCTCTTTCAAGGTAAATCCACCTGTTCAAGTCCTCGCATTCTTGAAACCACAGATGCCAACTTGTTTTTCCTTTCTGGCTTTATATTTACTTTAAAACCATGGATCTGCCTATCAAGATATCGAACTGGGGATCTACCTGGGCTGCTACCCCTGCTAGTGCTTTTACTTCTACCAGTATTAGGCTTCTCAAGAAAGCATTCGACAGGAGATACCTAAATGAAGAGGATTGCGTTAAGCTTGCCTGGAGAACCAACATAGCCGTACAAGCCAAGGCCAAAGCTAAGAAAAAAATTCAGCTACAAGTCGTATGCTTATGCTCACCCTGATAGTCTGAAGCTCAGGTGATCGCGCCAGTAAAGACCTTATGTATAATATCCTGACTCGGGAAACAAGCATGGTATCCATTACTCTTCTTGATTCCATTTTCCGGATAAACGAAAAGACAGAATCTCTGATCTCAGCAAGGATTTCATGCTCTCTGGAAGCGCCAGCCTTGATAACAGCTGCCAAAACCTGCAAGTCAACAATAAAAGAAAGGCTTCCCAAAATAAGTTGATATCAACTAGTTCTTAACAGCGATAAATGTTTAGAGACATCCAGAGTCCATCATAACCTTCACTCTCCAAATAATGATAGAAGGTATAATGGTGTCATTAACAAAACCACATCACTGAAACGTCTAAAAAGATACTAAAACAATAAGCTATTGACCAAGTACCAGCATTAGTAGCTTATTTGCGCCATCGGCAATGGCAGCAAGACCTTCATATTCTTCAGGGTCAAAGTCGTTCAGTGCAGATGTCAAGTATTCTCCAGCTGGAGTGGTTTTTACTATATCAGAGCCAGATTTTACTACAGTAATTGCTCCGTCATTCTTATTTGCTCTAGATGGTAAAGCAACAGCTTCTTCCGAAAATGCTTCTCCCCTACTATTTCTCCCAGAGAGAGAATATTACATTTAGATAATAATGAAGGTTAATAAAATTGAAAAGACAGAATCAGAACTCAATTGTTCAAATTGATCATGGAGTCACCTGTGAGCACTGGCAGGCTGATTGTTTGGCGAGGCTTTTGATGAGGGACTCAATCCCTAAAATAAAAATGAATAAGAACGTTTAAGAAATGGAGTGCTGGGAGCAAGTAAATCTCTAGGTGCATAATGTTGACATACAGTAGCAAATTATAAAGACAGATTTTCATTAACTTTTTCCCCAACAGCTGTAAGAGAGCAGAGAGGGAGATATGATATTGAATCATGCTTAATTCAGCATAACTGCACAATATAAAAGAATTACCTGGGTCGAAACAGCCATCGATCTTTCTGTTAATCTGTCAAACAACTTTTCATTTTCTTCATGCAATCTCTGCAAAAAACATCGTTCTCTTCAGATAAATGTACTAGTGCAAACATCAATGGTTTAGCCAGAGGGCGCAAACTGCACCAATCAGAATATGTTCAAGAGTAAGACAGAGCAGAACCTCAATCAGTGCATCACGTTTTTTCAGTTCTTCCTCAAGTTTCTTGGTAACAGAAGAAGAATCAGTTGTGCCGTCAGCCGCTTTTGGCATCGAAGAAAATATGTCCTGAGATTGTAAGGCATCTCCTGTTCTTATTGTGTTGGATTTAACGGCTTCACCTACTTGTGATTCCAAGTCTATAATTTTGGCCTGCATCAAAATCAAATAAAAAACAGGAGAATGATATGACTATCATGTGCAAAGAAGTCAATAAATTCAAAACCAATTGCCTTGCATAGATCTTAAACTTTAGAAAGTAGATACTAATACTCATGGAGCACCAACCTGGAGATTTTGAATGGTGGAATCTTGTTGTTGCATTTGCAGCTTCTGTTCCTGATCCAACTGTAAAAATTGAGCTATTTGATTTCTTAACTGAGAATTCTGCTCCTTCTCTAGTCTATGTTTGTCTACAAGCATAGTATTCTCTGACTGCATCAAGTACAAAGCGGATAATGAGCAACAAGCAAAAACATTATAAAGAATTGAAGAAAAGCCAAACAAGAACCCAGGTGAAGCTGTATAACCTTCAAATCTGATTGTAATGTAAATGAAACTTTCCACGCCCTCTGCACTTCACTGTAGAGCAATACACACTGGTCATTTGCATCTTTAAGTGCTTGTTTTAAGCCCACAACCTCTTGTTTCAGATTCTGATTTTCTCTCTCTTTCTCCAATAGCTCCTTCCGAGCATCACTTGCCTGCAGGACAAAAAGTTATATATGATGTAGCAAAAAGAATCTTTTGAAACAGGAGAAGCTACTTCAGAATAATTTTATATTACGCTTTGTTCTCTAGAAATTTGGGATGAACTAGAAAAGGGAGAGATAAAACCAACAGATCAATTAAGTCAAATCCTGACTGGACCATCTGACGTCTATATTCTCGTTTCTTATTTGTTTATCTTTTTCACTTCCACTTACCACATCTCTCCATTTCTTGATTGTATCTCGATTCCCAAGGCTTGGTACAGTATTCCTAGCTCTAGCAGCATAACTGAGAGATGATATTGTCTCAGACAAGTTTTGTGCACTTGGACAGATGTTAACGATCATCAATGTTTTGGAGCTTCCCCCTACACATTACAGGTTATTGCATCTCAGTTACAACAAGCTTAAAAAAAAAATGGTGGCAAAACCCTTAGACAGAGAAAAAATTCAGGGTGAAATAAGAGGAAAGATGTACTGAACAGAAGAAACTTTTACCTAGTGAATCTGCAAGTATTCTTGTAAGAATTGAATTCTCATAGGGAATTGAATCCTTTTCTGACGTCAAAGAAGATAAAACATCTCCCAACCTATATAACCAGAGATATAAGCAGTAATAAAGTTAACAGGAACAAATTCATGCATTGGAGCCTACACATGGAAAACTTCAGACCTTTACATGATAAAGACACAGAAGTTATATGTACAGCTTACTGGTAAAGAGAAGTGAACAAAAAGAGAAATAAAAATTTAACATACGTTGAAATCGAATTCATGACATGCAACAGATCAGTGACGTGGTCTCCACTGTCATCTTCCACGGTTAAACCTTCATTTCCAGCCAAGTCAACCAGAGAAAGCTTGCTATATATGTTGTCTCCAGTAATCGTGTTGCTATAGTATATGTGTATTGTGACAATCCTGCCAAGAGAGAAGCCATCCATTAAAGACATGTTACTAGAGAAAATTAACAGAGAATTATCTCCATGAAACCAAAAAAAGGAACTGTCCAAGTACAAGTAAAACATACAGATGAGTAACATTAAACTTTGATTTATCATTGCCCCGGTTCTGAAATGCAGATTTTAAGACTCTTAAGAACTCCAGTGGATTATCAACTTTGTCCTGTCCGAGCTCTATAACAGATTCATGTAAACCCATGTTGATCTTCGGCAAGTTGCTCTGAGTATCCGAAAGTAGATCTCTGATCTGAAAATCAAAATTGCTGAATTAGAAGGTTCAGATTCCATTACAGAACCATCTTGGCAAAGAAAATGTAACCAAAAGTATTAGTACTCCAGACACAATTGGAGCACCTGTTCATTATAGATCTCAAACACTGAAACAGAGAAAGTGAATCGAGATGTAGAAGTTGAATCAGAATTGGCCAGGTCGAAAAGTTCCTCAAAACAACGAGCATATAAACCACGGTCGTGATTCAAACCTTCCTGGCAAAACAATTAGTCAAAAAGTTGATTCAACGGAGAGCCATGGGGAGTCAGGGAGATAACTAATCACTGGAAAACAGAAAGTACAATGAACTCTATAAACATGCCTGTGATAATGTATACCTCATAAATCAACACAGACCCAATATACACCTCAGACCAAATCTCAGACGGAGAATGAAAGAAAGAATGTTTTCATACTAACAAAATCAATTTGATTTGCTATCTACAAATGTCAAGATTCCAGCACAAACTTATCCTGGGCTCAATTCTAAACCAATGATCTAGGAAGAATAAACATGAAATAAGCAAAACGCAAGTATCCGCGTATATATCATACACTAAAACCTACACACAAGCAAAGCTAGATACTAAACAGTACCAGGAAATCAATTGAGATAGGTGCTCAACAATATGTGACCTTTATGTAAACTTTCAGAGGAAAAGGAAAAGAATGGAAACCATGGTATATGTCTTCCCCGCATAAGTTTGTCCGTAGGCAAATATGGAGACGTTAGATCCATCCAGTGCAGATTGAACGAAAGGTTGGACATCACTGAACAGGGCAGCTGAGAAAAAATTACAGTATAAGCACAGAGGTCGCACTGCTTGCAGCTTTTGTAGATCAAAACCAGAAGTTGCTCATGAGATAAGGAGATACAACATTTACAACAAACTACGTTACTCACCTTGTCCAACATGAGGCCCATAAACTCGGTCAAATTCAAAGTCCTTCTTGGGATTGGACAGAGTGTCATCACTAGTATTTACACATATGGTGCAATCCCCGGGGAATTCTATGATGGAGGGACCTTCATCCTCGAACAATGGTCTTGCACGGCAAAATACCTTTATGTTCCCTGGAAATACAAATAAAACAATTCCACATTAAACATCAGGTGACGAGAACTATCAGAACATCAGTGAAACTATACTCACTATACTCAAAGAAAGATTATAATTATAGAAAGACCAATGGCATTGGTTACGGAAAATTGGTACCTTTGGCCGTCAACAAGTCATTGAACAGTCTTTTCCTCTCATTGATAAGTGGAGATATCCTAGTCTCAGTCTCAAGGACAAATTGATCTGTGGTGGTTTAGGTAGATAAATGAATACAACACACTACCAAATTTCCACCACAAAACAGATAGATAATGTGACTAAAAGAGAAAGATAAATGGATTCATGAAGTTATAGATGGATCCATGAAGGTTCCAATATTGAAAGAGGACAACTAATTCTTCCGGTCAACATTTCTTCTCCAGCAGCCACAAATGCACCAAATGTGATGAATACTCAGTTTTTATAATGCTTGCAAAACTTACGTAGACTTCAGGACCCCGTGTAATACACTGGTGGAAGACATAACTTACCCAATTTACGGCTTTTATCAGCCAGAACACCTAAATAACGTGTAACCCTGTCAAGCTTTGCATTAGAATACTCCTGCAGATCAGTAGCTTCTTGTCTCAACTCCAAGTAATCTTCTTTTGCAAGCTGTTAAACAAAGACGCATTTTCTTTTCTTGATAAGCAATAAATAACTTGAACCAAATATATTGCGTCACATACTAAACTTCCTCAATTTCACAGCCTAGCCTATTTGATCACAATTTCTACAGACTCAGCTTACACTAAGAGAAATAAAAAAATCAGCTTATTGTTTAGTAAATTCAACTAACAAATCGGTTATAGAACTTGCCTTCATCGTAATTACTGCAACGGTCAAAGCTAAGCACAATTAAAAACCAATCATACTTGTTCGACAGTGGATAAGATTCACTGAAATGACAGAGGATATGTAAAGGAACTTGAAGTAAAGTGAAAAAGGAAGTGGCATTTCACCTTAACTTTCTCCTTTAACCCATTAACCTTAGATGTAAGGCGCTTAGGGAGCTCGGGCGCCGAAATCGAGTTCCGGCGAAGCAGAGGACCTGTAGAACGGTGACTACCCTCCACAATCGAAGCATTAGAAGAAGACTTCCTCGGTTCGAACCCACTCACCTCCCAGTTCCACCTATTCGTTTTACTCCTCTGATCGGCCATTTCATCCAACAACAACAGAAAAAACAAATCTATGCAGCAAAAAAAACACAAACCACCAAAAATTGAAGCAGCAGCTTTGAAATCCAAGCTGAAGAATTCAAAAGTGTTTGAAATTAATTTGCTAGATATCAAAAATGTTTTAGTTTTGGTTCGTCACTGTGGATTTTTTCCCTCGGTTTGGTATACAAAAAAGAATGAAAGGCGGAGAAGGTCCTTTTGTTGGAATCCAAACGACGCCGTTTCGAGAAAATAGAGTATGGGGACGATCCTGAAGCCTTTTGAGACGCAAATATTATGTGCTCTACGTTACTTCACGACACCTTATCGTGTTCGATCATAGTCCAAAAAAAAAAGCCTCATTATACCAAAACTACGTTGACTTTTATTATATGGGTTTTTTTTTTTTTTGTTAATTTGTTTACCTGTAATATTTTTAAAAATATGATTGGAGTGTCTGATCGAATAATTTCACAATTTTTCATACTTTTACAAATTTTATGTAATTTTAAGTCAATCACGTAAATGCATTTATATTTTCGGAAATTTTAGCTACCATTTTCACTTATTCAAAAATTATTTATTCTGTAATCATTTTCCCAATTTCTACTATCAGGTCATTCTACGGAGTCGAATGCTGCTACTATCAAGGAACCAATAATTTTCGCATTAATTTAGAAACCACATTACACTTAATAGTATCCTGCATAATAATCGACGAGGAAGTAAAGGCTTCAAACAAAGACAAGTAGTACATGAAAGAACTAGACAAGAGGAGAAAGCAGTTGGTCAGCTTCTGGTCTCTTTCTAAAGCTTTTATTCCCTCTTGGATTTGGAGAGAGCTCTCTTTCGCTGACCAAGCATGTACCTGTACATGTGTGGACTACCTGCAACAAGCAAAAGACAAAATTAGTCTCGTAACAGAACTGAACAAATTCATGTGATATCTTCTTAAGAAATGTCAACTGAGTTTGTGCCTGGGACATAGATTGCAAGGACAAGTATCGTTGCATAGAAGTAGTCGAATGAGAAGTTCAATGTGTTAGGCATCCTAACGCTGTACATCTCCGATGTCTGCAGACAAAAAGTAGAAAGAAAAAAAAGGCAAATGGACCATTCAGCAATCAACTATATATACTTTCCCCTGATTGCAGTGAAACAGAAATTCTGAAACTTTACACATTGCCTCAAAGTTTAATTTATCTATTGGGGATTTTACAGTCAAGTATTGAAAGTCAACAAACAGTTCCTGTCTACTAGAGTCGGAAGGGATGGCTCTAATGGTTCATGCCCTAAATTTTAATAAATGAATGGGTGTAACAACCAGTAATTAGCATATGCTTCCCAGTGACAGGATGCAAAGATTTTGGCTACCACCTTCAACAAGTTAATCTAGCTAACCCATACTAGGTTTTGTTCCACTGATTAGAATTTCGAGGACCCAGATATCCCTTTTGTTTCATTCATAAAAGTGATGTGCTTTTGAGTTATAGACGATATAGAAGACTCAAACAACACTGCTTAAGGCGAAAAATGGATTGGGTGGTGAATGAAATAGAGAAACCATAAGGAAAGCTTAGCATGTACAAAGGAAACATATAACAAGGGTTCATGGTTCAAATTAGTAATTGTAAAGGAAAGGGTTTTCCTCTTTTTCAAGAATTGACATGAGCGTGTTGTGTTTACCTTGATGTGTGGTAAGGCAAGGTAGATAAGACCAACTTCACTGGTGATACCGGTAGGGTATAGCAATAAAAAGCTGCTGTATCTGAACAGATCAACGAGAGAAAAATAAATGAGATCAGACTTTCAGACTAATCTATTTTCCAATGTGTTTTACGGCACATGAATAGCATACCTGAGCCACAAGTGCCATGCAGGTGCAAAGCCTAGAGCTTCCTTAAAGCCAAAGAAGGAGTAGCGAATAATCTGCAAGAGTAAGCAAATATGAATGTCTAAGCGCTCAGAGCGAGTTACTCATCAAACATATGAACTGAAGCACATGATCTAAAAAGGAATCTACTAGAGTAAGACACCAACCAAAATGGAGTAAAGGATAAGAAATGATATTTAAGGTCTAATTGTTATTTCAAGGAGTCATGTTTAAGTCAAATCTTGACTGCCAGAAATAATAACAGCGAATCTCTTGTTCTGTACTCTAACAATCCATGTGACAGGTAACTACCAAAGCATCAGGAAGAGAGCAAGCAATGTTTTAGACATATCAGATTCAAGACATACAATGAAACTCTACGAGTGATATCCAATGGTTATAACAAAAACAGAACGAAGACTAGAATGAATCACCTCTGTGATGGACCAGCTTATGACCAGTGACGTAACCAAAAAATGAGATCGGACCTGAAAGTAAATGAAGATAAAGTCAAACGATCAAATGATGAAAGATGCAACAATCAGAGGGAAATAAGGAACTAGTAATTGCTGGTAACTTTGTAAGTAACCTCTGGAAAACTGTATAGGATCCCCCAAGTGAGAAATAGCCTTGAACCTATCTGTGGCAGAGTTGCAGAAACAGGAGATCTGACCAAACCTGTTCGAGTTTAGAGACACAGCAGGAGACAAATCAGGCAATGATCTTTAAAGAGTTGTGTCAAGATGGTGTAGTGCAAGTTCAAGATGGATCAGATCACTCACCTACTAGTCCATGAAGAATCTGCTCCAGACCCGGAAAATTCCCAAAATTCAGATTAGAGTCAGAAATTGAGAAGCGGAAAATGCATCAAAACAAGAAAGAAAAAAACATGAATTTTCATAGTAGACGGACCTCGAGAACGGCGGCAGTCTGAGCAAGCTGGAGAGGCTTCTCAATTGCGTCATAGACATTTTCATGTCCTGTTTCTTTCAACGTCTTTATTGCTAAGAACAAAACTTGCGCCCTAAAACCCAAAATGCCACCAAATAACAAAAATCAAATCCGAGAGAACCCCACGAGACACCAGAAGAAGAAGAAGAAAGAGGGTCGAGTTAGACTTGCCATCCAGCAAAGACGATCCAGTTATAGAGAGTGAGGTACACGCGCCGTACAACAGAGAGAAAGCCCGCCATGGAAAGTGACTTAAGCGAGAAAGATAATTCGAACACCCACGGGTAGAAGTGAAGGAGAGTAGATTTTATGGCGGAGAGATCGGAGGAGGAGGAGCATTTATGAATTACATCTTGATTAAAGAGACAGGTAAGCCACTTCTCAACCGTCTTCTTCGGATATTTATGATTTTAAACCCTTACTTTCTTCCAACCATCACGAAACCACCCCCTATATTAAATATATGCCATTATCAACCCCCAACTTCCAGAATTGTCGGAGGGTATAATTTCATTAATTTCCAATCGTTTATTACATCAAAGAGTGTTACAAAAAATTAGCTAACTCATTGAATTGAATTTCATCTCACTGCTCGCTCGAAGCACCTGAGCTTGCTTGAGATTGCCCATCTTTCTGCTCCTTATCCGCAACCAATGGTCCATTTCCACCTGATCTACGAGCACCGGTGAGTTCTTTACCATCTGTTTCCATGGAGGAAGAAGAATGTATTTCTTCTTCTATTGGAAGTGTTCTCTTTGACCCCTCTAGTGCAACACCCAGTACTATATTCTCTTCCAAAGCTGATCTAGACGCTGATGACGTTGAACCATCTGTTTCATCGGTCTTTGGTGACTTTATTGTGCTACTACCACTTCTCTTGGCCTTTGCTTTCTCAGCTCCTGATGTTTCTGTATCCTTTGAGGTGGTAGCCGGTTTAGAGACCGCTTTGCTTCCTGGCTTTGCTACTGTTTCTTCAGGTACTGTGTTGGTTTCAGAAACAGAAGATTCTCCAACTTTCACATTCGCCTTTAGGTCAGGAGAAGACGTTTCTTTGGACTTTGGACTCGAACTCTTGTTTTCTTGCTCTGCGGTTGGTTTTGATGTACGGTTTTGAGATTTCGATTTTTCTTCTCCATTGATTTTATAAGAGGGTTCGATTAGCATCAAAGGCCGCCGAGAAGTAACACCTCCATACATAGATTCCCCAAATGGTGCGTTTTCCATGTCAGCGTCTGTGTACATCTTACGGATTGTACGAATTGGTGTAGCTAGACGTGCTCGGTGGTGGCTTATGACTCTTAGAAGGTCCATCAGTATAGCTTCCTGTTTCGCCAATACAAGAAAACGATAGCAATAGTGTCAATGGTTCCTGTGAACCTTAGGTAGATGATAAGATAAAAGACTTAAAATTTACCTTTACACCCAAGTATTCTTCGTGATGAGATGTCTTCACAAAGCAAGAGATCAGTATCTGAGAAAACGAGAACTAGATGTAAGTACCAGACCATCCAATGCTTCCTGAATATCTGATCATCACTTCGAGATGGGTGCAAAAGAAGAGATAGGTGTTGAAGTCTAACCGAGAGGGCCTGATTTTCTGGAATGACATTCTCCAAGAATACCCTTCTATGTAACCTCTGCTGCTCAACCATAGGATTCTTGGCCAATACTTTCCGCATGTCAGCTACAATATTCTGTTTGGGGAAGTTCAGAACAAGGATAAGCTAAAAGAACTCCATGATTGGCACTTAACTTGTATAACGAGTTAACAATCATATGGAAATTAAAAAACGCACATTTATTTTGTTCACATCTAAGTGACTGATTGCTAGGTGAGTTTTGATACGCCAATGAGTTTTCTGAGTAAGGTTTCTCACGACATTGACTGTAAACTTATGGTTTGGGAT
Organism: Erysimum cheiri; assembly: GCA_900406345.1. NCBI lineage: Eukaryota > Viridiplantae > Streptophyta > Magnoliopsida > Brassicales > Brassicaceae > Erysimum > Erysimum cheiri. The sequence goes on from OVAQ01000082.1 coordinate 28,413, forward strand.
GTGGATTGCCTCGCGGTCTTCACCTCTTATGATTGTTGGTGACCACCAACCAACATGCTGCAAATGGATTGCAACAAGCATTTCAGAAAGTTAGCTAGCTAATCTTACGGAAACGTTCAGGCACAGCAATGACGTGTACGAAAGGCTGGGAAAAAAGTCACAAAATCTAAGCTCAGAGATTCTAATACTAACCTCCACATGACCAGAAACTTCATAACCTTCTATCTTTGTTTGAATCCACTCATTCAAAACAAATGGCCGGGTTGCATGAATCATAAAACTTGAAAGAAAGTTTGTCAAAATCTGGAACAAAAAAAAAAACTCAGTTTCCATGACATCTTTGCATAAAAAAAGGAAAGAAACGTCTAACGCCAACAGCGAATATTCCGAAGAACCCAGTAATCAAAATGAGAGTCAGGTTTTCACCTCTCGGCCAGCAAGAGTAATCAAAACTGTCCCAAGACCTCCAGCAGTGAGCCATTTTTGTGTAGAGAAACCCAGCAACTCCATGAAAAGTGATACAGCAGCAACCCATACAGCAGAATACACTGCTTTCCCAGCAAATTGAAATCCCATCTGTACCATTCCAGGGGTAAATTAGCAAAACTAATTAAAAAGCCGATTATATTTTTGATAGAGATTTCTGATCTTGCTTGCAGTAACACAAAGCTCAGACATGCAAGATAGACCAAACATAATAAGAATAATAACTCTAAAGAGAAGATTATTAAAGCACTTTTTAAGAGTGTTACTTTACATACGTTTCTTGTGTCGCTCGGATTACTCGTTTCTGAGAAGAGCTTTTGTGTTTGTTGGATAAGACTGCATGGGAACGTCCAACAAGAATCAGAAGTCATGAGATGACCACATAACAATTTCACATGATAGAAGCCACTAACATATAAAAACATAAGATGAAGACATGGTATTGTATTCAAAGAAGACAATACGCTTACCTGGATATGCAGTAAGCAAATGCAAGTACCGTTGACAATGACCTCACAAAATTCAAAAGTCGATCCTTCACAATTTTGCTAGCTTCTGTAGGAAGGACAACAGGATCTAATGCCCTATATAAGGAATAGTCAACGTCTATCAATTATCTCAACAAAGCACTTCAGACGAGGATATCACCAAAATATCTCAAATTTTTTATCTCAGAGAGTCCCGAGGACATACCTGCAGATAAACAGAGCTCCTAACCACAGTAGCAGAGGTTGAACATACGAAGTCATAACATGGTATGTACCACTCTTCTTCCAACCGTTATCATTCTTCTACAATGTTTCAAAGGTAAAGATTCAGAATATCATATACAAAAAGCACCACACTGATTTGAACTGAGACAACACAGAAATGAAAGCATTAAACAAAAAGAAAGTGCATATAAACTTGAAATGGCTGCACCTACATTGAGTAGTAGGTTTCTTCCTTGGCGAACAAAAGGCACTAAACCCCACAGGGAGAAACCAAGAAGCGCAACAGCTGGAACCAACTTATATACAAGAGGGAATTGTTGTATCAACCCTTGTGACCTGCAAACCACGGAGTGAAACTATTTACAGAGTGCATTAAAAAGAACAAGAGAAATTACCAGAAACATAAATGCACCCCTTCATATTCCCCCACCAAAAATAACAAATTTCCTAAGGGGAACCATCGCAATGACAAGGCATGCACACATCAGTGTTCAGCTACATCCACAATTTCTTTTGACTAGAATAAATTCATTCATCGTAAGTTAGATCCTTCGAGATTACTAATCAATCCTTCAGATCCACAAAGATAAACTAAGTAGGAATTATGATAGTTTCATGTGATGATAGGAAACAAGAAGTCTTACTTTGTAAGCACCACAGTGACAGCTTTAACAGCAGGTTCAATTGCGCTGCCACCTACAGAAAAGGAATGACACCTAAAAGCGGTGGTTCTACATGGAACTGAACAAATAGGCCTACGAAGGTAATCCGAGAGTAAAATATTGCTGAAACCCTGTTGGTCCAACTGTATACAGAAAAGTAATATGTTACTAAAATATCAGCAAGCCAAATATTTGAATGACTAGCTTAAGTTTTTATTGAAAAATTACCCGAACACCTAATGAGAGAGGAACCTTTGATATATGCAGCCTCCTTCTCATGACACTCTAAGAACAAGCACGTATTTAGAAATACAAAAGTAAGAAATGAATTAAAAGAAAAGGATTCGAGGGTTGAAATGGAAGAAACATACATATTCTGGCTTATAGCCCCCTTGGTTTCTGCAAAGGCCCATACCATGGGACAACTGCAACGTACCATAAAGCGCCATATAGTTTGAGCAGAGTAAATGTGTTAGCCAGCGGCGTTAGTAGCACCGATCATAAGCCTCACAGCCTAACGGGAAGAAACTAACAAATGCCAACACGAACCCCCTGCACTAAAGAAATGAAGGACACAACTTATACCCATGTTGATAATTCAGATGCAGAAAACAACAGTTACAGTGAAAGTCTTGTTCAACAAAATCTGCAACTGAACTGAGAACGAACTAGAGCTTACAAAACACAAGTCAATTTAACTCCGTATGCGTCATATTCATTACCAGAAACCTTAAATTTAGAACTCGGATCAAAAGTCTGGATCACAATCCCAACTTAATTCAACTTAAAAGAGCTAATTTTAATCCAATCTCATCTCGAGGAAACATCAAATATCAAAACTTATAGACCTAGATTCCCATGAAAACCAGAGAAAACCAGACGAAAGCCGAATTCAAAATCGGAGTTTACGATCGAAAGACTCGGTAAAGAAACAAGAACATAGCGAGAGGCCCAAGAAAAACTCACCCCAGAATCAAAAATCGAGGGGACAAACAAAATTTTAGGGTTTCAAGCTTCTTCAAGGAGCTTCTTCAAAGACAGGACAAAGGGAATTCGCAATTCGCAGACAAGATACGGTGCCGTTTCGTAATTAGCAACGTTTCCGGGTAAAGTGGAAAGTGGTCAACAAATTACCACGTGTTTTGACACGTCAGACTCTGGCGGCGAATAGATTCGTTTACATATTTTACAAAATCATCCTCCATCATATTTATCCTTTCCGTTTTTGTTAAGACACCCAAAAATCATCATGTCTATTTCGACACAACTTTATGATTATGTGAGATTACGTTGGGGATCAATTATTTGAATGGTCTATTTCTTATTTTGTTGCTTTAGTTTTTATATTATGCATGTGAACAATTTAGAAGGAACATAAAAAAAACCACGAACAACATAATGTACATGTCTTTGATAGATCTTAATATCTTATTAATGGTATGGTTAATTTCTTTGCTTTTGCACAGTCTGTTGTGATCTCAGGGCCATCTATGATCTATCTCTCAATCAAATAACCTAAAAATAGAAAAGAAACAATAAAAGGAATGCAAAAGCAAAAATTCGTTTGTGGTTTAGCTTTGGAAGACTTATTTGTTTTGTTACTGTTTCATATGAATATCAACGAACATTGTGCTTTGGACTAAATTCAGATCTAGTGTTGCATGTGTTTTAAATAGCAATTATCATATTACCATATATCGTTTTCGGGCACCGAATCTTCCTCTCAGCCATTCTCTATCAACATTACAACAACAATAATAACAGATCTCTTTTGGTTGTCCTAAACGAAAACTCCAGAAAAAACTAGCTAGTAAGGTAAAGATAAGGAGATTTTGTTCAATGAATTGAATTATTTAAAAAAAAAAAAAGAAGAAGAAGATTTTAGAATAAGGATGCTACGGAGAGCTGCGAGCAATGCGTACTCATGGTGGTGGGCAAGCCATGTTCGAACCAAACAATCAAAATGGCTCGAAGAAAACCTTCAAGGTAACATCACATTACATTCTATATATATATCATTGTTCACTTCTTCCACGTTACACAATTTCTAGCTAATAGAATGTTTTGGTAGATATCGAGGAGAAGGTGCAATATGCACTTAAGCTTTTGGAAGATGAAGGTGATTCGTTTGCTAAGCGTGCAGAAATGTATTACAAGAGAAGGCCTGAATTGATAAGTTTTGTGGAAGAATCTTTCAAGGCTTATCGTGCTTTAGCAGAGCGGTACGATCATATCTCCAAGGAGCTTCAGAACGCTAACACCACAATTGCATCTGTTTTTCCTGAACAAGTCCCTGAGTTTGCCATGAACGAAGATGACGACGATGATGCTCCCATCTCACCTAGAAAAAATAAAACTCAAACATCAAATCAGAATATTCCAAAAGTTCCTAAGTTGCCCATAAAAGACTCTGAGATTGCAAAAAAGATGTTCAAATCGAGGAAAGAACATAATGCCTCGTCCGTTGTCAACAAGTCCGGGATGAGTAAAGCCGAGGCAGTGGAAGAGATTGATAAGTTGCAGAAAGAGATACTTGTCCTGCAAACTGAGAAAGAGTTCGTGAAGACTTCATATGAGAAAGGACTTGCAAAGTATTGGGAGATTGAGAATTGTATTATAGAGAAACAAGGGAGGGTTTGTAGTTTGCAGGACGAGTTTGATGAAGGTGCTGTTGTCATTGAAGATGAAGAAGCTCAGATATTGATGTCCACCACAGCTCTCAAATCATGTCAAGAGAAACTGGAAGAGCTGAAAGATAAACAAGAAAAAAATGTCCAAGAATCAGAGAGTACAAGAAAAGATATCAGAGAATCAACAGAGGAATTTGGTAATCTTTCTGATGCATTGCTTGGTGATGGAAGAAGCAACCAGGAAATATACAGCGAGAAGGAGAAGTTGGAATCATTAGGAGAAAAGGTAAATGATGAAGAGTTTGATGACTTTGAGGCTAAGTCATGTCTTAATATAACAGATGTGGCTGATAAGATCGATGAGCTTGTGAATGATGTGATCAGTTTGGAGAGTTTGTTCTCATCTCAAGCAGCTTTAATACAAAGGCTACGAGAAGAAATCAATGATCTCAAAGCACAGATTAGAGCCCTGCAAAAAGAAAACGATTCATCTCAAACTGATGAAAATATGGTCATGAAAAAGAAGCTGAAAGAGATAGAGGAAAAGCTAAAGGGTATTAAGGATATAGATCAAGCAGTTGAAGAAGGAAGTGAGAAGATTGAAAAAGACCTTAGACAAGCACATATAAAACTAATTTTCTTATCAAAGAGACTAAAAGGCTTGAAGCAAACAGGGGAAGAAGACAAGGCTACTACTAATGTGCCAATACAAAATACAGGATCTTCGACTGATACAGAGTTTTCAGAAGAAAACACTGATGATTCAGTTGTGTCTGAAAATATTTTACACATGAAATCAGCATCTGAAGTGGTTATTTCTGAAAAATATCTTACAGATGAAGTTAACAAAGAAGAGACAACTGAAACTACAAGAAAGGAAGCTTCGTTACATGATTTAGAGAAACAAATCTCATCACCAGAATTAGACATCAAAACAGCACAAGAGTCATCAGATGAGTCATTCTTGCAGCAGTTGCTCGCACATGGGATCGAAGGTAGAGAGAAACATTTGTTAACGGAATACACCAGAGTACTTCGTAACTATAAGGAAGTGAAGAAGATGTTAGATGAAACTGAAACAAAACTCAAGAGTGTAAACACATTGAAAGATGAACAGGTCGGAGGAAAGGATCAACAGCGAGAAAAATTGTTCGTGCTAATGCGCAGAGAAGACAATGCCACAAATGCAATAACCGGTCAAAAGCAGAGGATTTCACCAAATGAAGAGCAATTCGGAGCACGCGTTGATGCATTACTAAGCGAGAATTTGAGTCTGTTGGTGAGGTTTAGCAACTCTTTTGGCCAGATACAACAGTTTGATACTGGGATTAAGGACTTACATGTTGAGATACTGAAGATCATCAAACAAAAGAATCAAGACGGCGGAAAGAACACTCTCAAATCAAATGTTCGTCCCATATACAAACACCTCAGCGAGATCCGCACCGAAATGATTGTCTGGTTAGAGAAGAGCTTGCTTCTAAAAGAAGAAATCAACATGAGAGCTTCAACTTTGAGTGAAATACAAAATGAAATAACAGAAGCTCTCAAAACAGATTCTGAAGACTCTGAAACGAAACTCACAATTTACCAGGGAGCTAAATTTGAAGGTGAGGTTTCGAACATGAAGAAGGAGAACAATAGAATAGCAGAAGAGTTGCAAGCAGGTTTAGATCAAGTTACAAAACTGAAGAAGGATGCTGATACGACACTTGAGAAACTCAATGAGGAGTTTTCACTTTCAGAATCAAACATACAGTCTTCGCAAGATCGCAAAACTCGAATTCCTTTGAGGTCATTTATCTTCGATACAAAACCAAAGAAGCAGAGACTATCTATTTTCTCTTGTATCCAACCTTCATTGTATAAGAAACAGAAGCCTGCTGGTTCATAGACATCTTTCCATGTACTACTAAATCAAATGTGTTAATAAATTTAAATCTTTTTCATTATAACTCAAGTCTTGAAAGAAGCATGTTTTTTTTACTCGTAAGAGATTGGTTGGTGTCTAAAGCGAAAGCAAAACGTGGGCTTGCCTTGACATTTTGATCTTCTTGTTGGATCCTTCAACATCTCATTGGAAGGCCTTTTGTCATAAGATTACAAAAGTAATGAGAAACCCAAATCATATTTAAAGTATAGTCCGTTATTATTGGCAGTCCAACTGATATATTGATTTTTATTCAAAATACGGTAAATTCTCAATTTCATAAAATAAGATGGCAAAAGTTTTCAAACAGTGACTTTTTTCTTTTTTTTTCAAACAGTGACTTCAGATCAAAGAATTGTATCAAACGTCAAGACAAATCTTACTTTGTAGTATATGATTATTTTTAAAAAGGAAAAACTTTTTATTATATTGTTATTAGGTCTGAATTGTCAAAAAAAAAAAAAAAAAAAANTTGCGAATTACTTTTTTTTTTTTTACTTTTATGAGGTGTAATAAACATATAAATAACTACTATCTACAGCTAGCAGAATCGCGTTAGTCTAAGCTAAGCTGTTCACGGCTGTTTTGTTTGACTAAGGGACGATTCATACAATCCCCTTCGTGATCTTTGCTGTAAAAGAAAGAAAATTAAACAAATAAATTTATCAAGTTTTGTCACTATTAACTAATCTATTATTCTATTCATTTTCTTTTAACGTCTACCTATTATAGTACTACTTGTTTAATTAGCGATTGTACCCAAATTTACTCGTTATTCTATGGTACACATAATAAGAATTTTTAAGAAGTGTGCAAATTAAAGTGCAAACATCATTACCCCAAGTGGGTAAAATTACCCTTCAAACACGGAGTTACTGTCAGAAATATATATGTTTATGCTTTTCTCTTTGTCGATTATATGTGTCTAAGCCTATATATGATTAATAGTATGTAATGTTGGTTTTATTGCACAGATATCCTCATTTTACTACGCTTTATATTTCCATCTTTCCAAACTTTGCTATTACAAGAAATCATAAAGTCTTAGAAACAATTAATAACGTTTACATAATACTCCTACAGTTTAAAACCTGACATGAGTTTACGTCAATTTTTTTGGAATCAAATAATAATCGTACATAATAAAATAGAAATGAATCCAACCAAAAAAACTGAATTTACTTTAGCCATATGAAATCAATCAAATTAAAATGAATAAATTATCCAAATCTAGATTGAAATTACACCTGAATTTTTTTTTCCCGAGTTATATTATATATGCGTGATAACATATACAAAAACTCAAATATAGAACTCAATTACTTAACAATATGCTAGATCTTATGTAAATATTTTTTTTTTTTTTAAATGAGATTGCTCTGAATCCAAAACTTTTTTGTATTCGTTTTTGAATGATAAACTCTAAGATTATATTACATTTAGTTTTCAAAACATTGTTAATTGTTTAAATTCTTGGCTCATGAAATGAAAGAATTTTGTTCCCGTTGTTTTTGCTAGTTTTGTTTTTCATTTATTTTGTAAATAGTAGTAGCTAGTGTGTACAAAATTTTCGAATTGATCACTGAAATGTCTTAACGGGTCGATTAAATACAACATCTTCGTAACTTTTGTACGAAAAGTTGTACAAAGCAAAAAAATCAGACCTCCACCATTTTAAAAAAAAGTTTATTGTTTCACTGCTAAATTAGGGTCTTTGCCCCTACTAGTTTGCCTAATACAACCAAAACATCCTAATGTTTAAAAAAAGACAAAGGTTAAAGTGCAAATATTTTAAGAAGTAATATTTTTGGGGGGAACAAAAAGAATTAAAGAGAAGGTTTAGTTAAGGAGATTAAGACAAAAGATGAGAGATTAAGATAATAGAGAGGAGGACAGGGTCGCACGTGCAACACCGAAATCTTCGACCAGAAACGTTATGAATCAAAAGATGCTGCGCACGTGCCTCCTCGGTCAAAGGTCAAAAGCAACTGATACACTTAGCACTAGTCATTGGACCTCCCGAAATATAAACAACATTATATTAGATGAACAATAAATATTGCATTATTTAAAGAAATTGCTGGGTATCCAAGATAAGGATGATGATTAGGAGAGTCTGTGTTGGTAAAGACTCTTTAAGAGCTAATTAACTATTTCAGAACTAAAAGATCTTTAAGGTTTGTTCATACTATTATTCACACCTCTACTTCTTTTATGTTGATCTGAACTCAATATATTCATTATCTTGGCTATATATATGATAATGTATTTAAGGGTTTACCAAGTGAGCGTAATTCCAATGCTTCAATTCTCTTTCACTCTATTTTTTACTATATGAATATATTTATTTATTAAATAATTTTAATGGCAGTTTTTTTATTTGCATTTAAATGCTTAGTTCACCTATGGAAAAAATCTCAATACACTCTGTTTTTAGTGATGGAGTTTCATTTTAGTGTCGGATGTTGAATAAGTCTATCGTTGTTGTAATTATATTATTGTAGTAAAATCTATCAATTAATAAAAAATTATCATCTGTTACATAATCGTTCGATTGCATATTCTATTTTTTTTTTTTTGGCGGCATTCTAATTTTTTTTAAGTGATGAATATATCATTCTTTAACAAAAACAAATTTAAGATTCAATTTTAGTATATAGACGACAAATCTAAAGTATCATCGAAAATTGTTTCCGTAATTTACAAATTATGATGGATGATAAAACTGTAACATAAAAAGTTTATGAAAATATAAATCAACAACCCCCAGTTACTTGCATATTCTTAGACTTTTATATATTTTGCATGTATTTGTCAATGATTGAATAAAAAATGTCTTATCCAATTATTATAAGATCATACTGATCAAAGACCGTCTGTAACTGTCACCTAACATTTTAAGAAGATATCTTGGAGTTTATTTTTAGAAACATATAGAAATCCAATAACTTAAAGTAAAAATGGAATCATATGATAATATCACTTATACCAAACAAAGAGAATATATTTGGTCAATTTCAACAAAAACATACTATTATTCTATTGGAGCAGAGAAAACAAAGATCAATATAAAGTGATATATAGATATTGATGGTATATATGCGACTAGTTACGTGTGATAGAATCATATGATATTTGTGACTCAAAAGGGAAAAGAGGGTTTGTTAAAAAAAAAAAAGGGAAAAGAGGAAGATAATGTGGAAGCATGTGCTTATCCTCCCAAGTTGCTAGATTCAGCCACGTGTGTTGACGTGGCACTTTATAAATATATTGGATGCGCAGAAAATTACTATATATTATACATGTGTTCGGTGTTCCAATAAGATTATTTTACATATATATGTAATACAAGTTCGAGCTTGTATCGTCAGAGGGTTAACATTCGATACAAAAGGGGCAGGTGTGACCATCCCCACGTGTGATTTCACATGCAATTAAGAGATTTTTAAAGCAAAGTCTTCCAGAGAGACAAATAATTTGCGAAATTATTTTTAACAATGAATAAACAAAAAAATACTTGGAGTTGAGTATGAGGACAATAACAAGCAAGGATAAATGTTTAGGTATTTTAATGTATGTAACCGAATGTATCACCAATACCTTTTTAATGACTATAATGCCACGTCAGATTGGCCAGAACCCTAACGAGAGGCCACACGTCTCCTGTTGCATTTTTAAAACAGAAGCACCCACGAGGATATCGCACAATTTTAACGTATTCTTTCTTAAGCTTCTTCTTTTGTGAACTTGCATCTACGTATGAGTATGAACGACAATCTCTGATTACGGTTTATGTTATTATATTTGTACATAATATATATGTCAAAATTTGTGATTGACCATCAACCTTTTTTGTCAAAGGGTCACTGAGCAGCATGGTTTTTAACATGTTATAATAATTTTTTAAAAAATTAAAAGTAAGATTTTTAATATTTTGATCAAATATATCATCATTTCAGCATATATATATATATATATATATTCTGACTATAGGATTTTGAAAGAATTCTGAAATATATATAAAAGTATAAATAAATAAATAACCAACTAGGTGATTTACTCCAGATTTTAGAAGCAAATAGTCAAGAAAATTAGCTTTCAAACGGAAGTGAATCACGAAACTATGACAATTATAGATCATCAGATTCAGATATAACGTTTTGAAGAATTGAAGTTACATGTCAGACCAAATCCATCAGCATGCCAACAATCCATATGATGGTCAACCCATCGGTCAACAGACATGATACTCCCCATTGTCGTGTCCGCCTATCCGTAGGCATGCTGGTTCACATTCATGAATAAAGCGACTCGACCAAACTCGTGTGTTGCCATATCGGTGGACCGACTCACACACGTCCATAAGAAATAGATGTTAATAAATCATCTTTAATTCATTATCCGCACTAACGCATAGAATGAAGCGTATCAACGTTCACTTATTCTTACTTCTAAGATCTCATTTCGACCTATCAAGAAAACTAACTTTATATATCGACATACTGGTTCAAGCTTGTGTTGTGGTTTTTACGTATGGTAATCAATATTGACACATTTGTATAGATTCTATATTCTTGTTAATTAATTAGAATCTCACATAACAAATGTGAAAGAACCAACACTGGCATATAAATTAAGTATATGAGTTTCATTATTGTTAATTAACTTAGATAAAAACTCATGATTTTCCATATGCATGGTATTAAAATCTAGAATTCAGTTTAAGATAATATGTAAAATCTATGATCTCGAAATGGTGTGCATGTTAGAATCCCATGTTTAAATCTAAAATGAACAATCCACTAGTATATATATAAGTTATTATGATATTTTTCATTTACTACTACCAACTAATTTTGATTTAAAGTTTTATGATTTCTCACACGATGCTTGATTGTTAGATTAAACATATGCGTCCATAATTTCATTTCTAATGGTATAATAATTGACGACATATTTACAAAAATGTGCAGGGAATAACCCTTATGGTTTGAGATATCAACTTTTTCTCCAATTGAACAAACTATTTCATATCAAAGCAAGTGTATCATTTTTTCAGTTCATAGATTGCGTCTATCATTATGTCTGTTCGAACTAAATTCGTTAAGATTTTGGGGTCAAATATTAGGTTTTTGTTTGTCAACGTTTTTTCCAAAATTAGGGTTAGATACTTATAATCATCGGCTGAATTTAACCTTGTTCGCTGTATTATTTGTTATAAATTTTGATTTTGGGATTTATGATATACTACAAATTAAAAAAATTCCTAGATATTTATAACAATTAATGTATGTGATCATTACATATATACAAGACATTTGAATATTGTTCTTATTAAATTATAGAAAGATGCTTGATTAGGTATCTTATAAAGTTTTGATTGTTTCATTGCGTTTGTATAAACGTCTTTGGAAGATAGGCAAAATATAAAATTAGAAAACGCGGTAAAATGACACTTCATATATCTTAAGGACGGTAGATATTTGTTTAAAGCTAAAGGACAGTAGATAAAGTCTTATAAATACGTAAGTTTTAAATTTCTCAAAGATACAAACTACATATTAAAATTAAAAATAGAACGTTGAATGAATGATATTGGAGAATGGAGGTTGAATAAAGTAGAAGTATAGGATACGAAATGGTCTAGATATAAAATAATACGACATCAAAACCCTAATCACGTGCCTTAATTGCTGGGCCTTCCTTTTTCTCCTTAAAATAATTACTTTTATTTGCTTCGTTATTTACAGAGGAAACCCGCCTCCTCATCTGGCGGGTTGTTCCCCACAAGCCTTTTCTTTTTGTTTCTCGAACTCTCAACTTCTTAAGAATTAGTAATATTTTAACTCCTATTCCTTCCGTTTCACAAAAAATGTCGTTTTAAAGTTTTATTTTTGTTTCACAAAAAATGTCATTTTAGGTTTTCAATGCAAAATTTAATGATTTTTTATATTTTATAACTATTAGTATTCTGTAGATTGTTTTACTATTGGACAGATTGTGTTTAAGTATATAGGTAATGATGTTTTTGTTTAGAAAAAACAAAAAATCTAATGTTTCCTTAATCTGTGTGCAAAAATCTAAAACGACACTCTTTGTGAAACAGATGAAGTATTATTTAGTAAAGTTTTCGATTTGATTTTTATTTTGGCTGGGTTTAAGTGAAAAATAACATACAATATGCAAGAAAATGTTATTTAACCGCAGCCCAATATTATTTTACCAGGGACTTGACCATTTTCTTTGACCCAAAAGGTACACCTAGTGTTGTTCTTTTTTTAGTTCTCACTTTGCATCCTACTCTATTACCCTCTTAAACTTTACTTTTTTATACCATATTATTTATACTATACAAATTTAAGGTGTGAGGCTTTCTATTATCAAGAATTTACCATCTTTTTTTATATAATAGAATTTATTATCATTTATGATGGTTTAGTATATAAGAAAGTTTGCAACGTAATTATCTTTTACTTGTTCATATTTATCGTAAAAATTATAGACTAATTGAGTTAGTTGGACTCGATGCTTTCTATCTATCACAAATTCACAAGTAAATTATGGTTTTTCTATATTAAAAAAAAAAAAAGTTTGTCGTCTTTCGATTATTGGCGTGAAATTGAATTGAGTATAAATATTACTCGTTAACCAAATTCAATAATAAGCTGTTAAAAGATAATCGATGCATCATACAAGACCTTTAAAATCTACTAGCCTTGATGAAAAAGTAGGTTGGATGTAAAGGTATACATTATGTACGTGATAATTTCAAATAAAACAGAAGTAAGAGTAGTCGAATATAAATATAAGTTAAAAGAGGGATAAAGCTGTAAATAAAAAAACGTAGCCGAGTAAAAAAGCTTAGAGAACCCGACCCGGGAGAGCAAAATCAGGTTGGGTGGGTTAAAATGGATGGGGTAGGAGAGGAGAGAGGGTAATACAATGCATGTACGACAAGTGGAGAGCGTGGAAACAACTAGTGGTTTGGTTTGGAGTCTAGGGGTAATTTGGTCAATGTAATCGCCTCCCAGATCTTTTGCAACCTTGTTCTGGACAATATTTCTCCTCCGCAGTGCTATTAAAAAGTCACCTCCAAAATTTTTAATTTTAGTCTATGGAAACAAAAATACTAAATAATTATATATCCGAAGTATAAAGCATTTTTATCGTCAAAATGACAGTTTTTTTTATAAAGGGTTAACGTTAACAAATTCATCTATCTCTATTCTTTAACTTTTTTTTTAGGATTTCTAAGTTTTGTTTGATTTGAATCTATAAACAAACATTATTTTACAGTAATTATATAAAAAACATCATTTTACAGTTCTGAAATTATTAAGTATTCGAGTAAAAGCTTTGTAGCTTAATAGATGTTCTATGAATCTACTGGAACAGATATAAGAGAATGAGAATCCCATACTGATACCGATCTTCTTTTCCGTTTCACATGAAAAGTGTTTTCTTCGGAACTTTCTAATTTGAATCACATTCATTTTTCTTCCTTACAACGCATTGTGCAGGTAATCGTAATAGTCACCGTTACTCAAAATAAAATAATTCTCACTATAGTCTCCGAAATTGATATGATGTAATGTTTGTCGACTATGTAAAAATATAAATATAAATACATTACTCTGAATATGGACTAAGATAAGTAAAGTACTCGTAAATGAATCGTTTCCCTTTCCCGTAGATATATGCGCATCGAGTCTAGTCGAGATGTTTGTATGCCTTTTTTCAACAATCGGTACATAAAAGATGTTTGAAACATCTATATAGTGCTTAATAAAAAAAAAACCCCACAAATTCACAAAGTTATTCCAACGTTAATAAAAGAAATAAAACATCACATCCTGAAAACCAAAATACGGAATTGGTGTACAAAACATGTGATTTGCTATAAAAAAAAATTAATCAAACGAGTATCAAAAATGAAAAAAAAAAAAACTTTTCAGAGAATTTGTAAAAGATTAAAATGTTAACAGTCATGTTAAGTTATATGGGCTTCCAACTCAAAACCAATTGGCAATGAGTGGAATGTCCCATATCCCTTATATATTGCTTAAGATCCCTTCCAACTTCCGATGTTGACTTTATGTCCTAATACGTCCCCTTGAGATGATGACTCTTTGGCCATTAATCTCGGAATGTTCGGGTTTAGATCGACGGCATCAATTTTGGGCCTTGTCGATAATTGGACCAATTTTGGGTCGGATCGGGTTGGACATGTGTGGACCAGGCTCTGATACCATTTTTTTTTTTTTTTTTTTCAACATCTGGGCCACAACTAGCCGGTTCAATTAGCCTAATTTCTACAATTAAATTGTAGAATCGAGGACTCGATCCCTGGTGTGATGGTGTCTGTCTTCTGTGGACTTTGCCACTAGATCAAGATGATTTCCGACGTGAGACTTTATGTCCTAATAAGTCATTCAGTTTAAAGAAAATATTTCAAAAACTCTTTATTATGCAAAATAGTAAAGGTATTTAACTCGAGTTTATATACCAGATTGCAAGACCATAGATTGAATATTACAACTGTATCATAGTCGATTAATTAGTAGAACTTTGATAATAACATAACTAAATCGGTCAATCTATTATACGTTGTTGCAGTTTGGCTAGTTTTTATAAATGATAAATGATGATTGAGATACCGTTGAATATTTGTTATTTATAACTTACCGGTGAAAATTTGACAAGTGTTAAATCAATTTTTTTAGCAAAAGTTGAATGTTTCTAAAAAATGTTATGATAAAGAGTTACCTAAATGTTTTTTCCCCAAAACTACATGTTCACCACATAAGGAAAAAATATTATTCCCAACCATTATCAAGTTAAAAATATGCATGAACATATTTGGATTTCCTTTTTTTTTTCTTGATATAAAACATGTTTGTATTTCACACAAATCAGATACACAAAAACTAAAAAGAATTGCAACGATCAAGAAATTTCTTTTTGTCTAACAAAAAAAAGTACTAAATTCAGACCAAATTAATTAGTAATTTAAATTGGTACGTAGGAAATTACTGATCTAGTGACATTTTCCTCGAAATTAAAGTCACATTCGCAATTTTTTTTTTTTTTTTAAAACTAACTCATAACTGCATAAGTGATAGTCAAAGTCACGACTCGGACAAATGATCTCGAACAAAAATTTTGGGTAACTGGTTATTACTTAATCGGAAGACGAATTAAGTAAAATACGTCTAATATGTTAGTCTTTTTTTTTTTGTGTGCAACCGTCTAATATGTTAGTCATATCATAAGAGAAGAGTAAATTAATAATCGGAAAAAAACAAAAAGTTAAAGCTAAGTAAAATATATCGCTCTCTAAAATCCCCTCCGGTATTACGCCGGACGACACAGAAGAAACCGCTTCTACTTTTTAATAATCTCTCTCTCTCTCTCCTATCTTCTCTACATGCACATTCTCTCTCTCTACTGCAACTTTGTATCTTTTAAAATAAATAAATACTAATTAAAAACGATTTTTCTTTTTTTATAAGTATACGTCTCAGACGTTCCTTAAAGAGCTTCTGCTTCCTCTTCTTTTTATCTTCCACTCAAATCTCAGACAACAGCTTACATGCATTTGCTCTCTTGATCTCCTCAGCTTGACATGCAAAATAGATAAAATCTTCTGATAATATCTCGTGATTATCGTTTTTTCAAGTTATATTCCAAATTTTAAAGTCTAGCTTCTTCCACACAAATGCACAAGTACTGAAAAGCTTAGTGTAACGCTTAATCAGGTTTGTATTTATTTATACCAAAATAGAAAAAACAACCTTTATTTCTGGGTTTCTTCTTTAAATCTCCTTTGTCCTTTTCTGCAGTCTCACATATTCAGATTTGTAGGCGTTCCCATTCTCTTTCTCTCCTAATTTTTTAACTTCCCTTTTTATAAAAAAAAAAATCTCAGCTCAGCCAAGCAGTATTTACCAAAGAAAAAGAAGAAGAACAACAACAAACAAGAAAGAGAAAGCAAAAAAAA
>OVAQ01000082.1:44839-58091 GCA_900406345.1 Erysimum cheiri
AAAAAAAAAAAAAAAAAAAGTATAAAAAAAGAAGAAAAGAAACTTGATGGCTCCGATGACGAACTGGTTAACGTTTTCGCTGTCACCAATGGAGATGTTGAGGTCATCTGATCAGTCTCAGTTTGTGTCCTATGACGCTTCTTCCGCCGCTTCCTCCTCTCCTTATCTCCTCGATAATTTCTATGGTACTATAACTTTTTTTCTTCTCTCCACCAAATCCCAAAAAATATGAAAATGATTGTAGAGTTTACAGTACATGCTCGTGTATATTTAGAGGTGTAAGTATAGGCTCAGAGTACTAACCGACTCGTAGCTTATTATCCCCCTATTAACCGAGTTTGCTGAACTCAGCCTCCCTCGTGTTTTCTCTCTGACTTTGTCTGTTTCCCGAGAAAGGCAAAGAAATAATAGTATAATGAAAGATTTCTTCTTTCTCATACCGAAAAATAGAGACTTCTCGTGATCTTTATTGTTTGATTTCAATAACCCAAACAAAAAAATTAAAATGATTTTAACAATCTTCTTGGTATGTCTGTAACCAAAAGTATTTTCCTTTTTCTCTCCCTTTCAATCTGTTCTTGCTGATGATAATTAATGAGATGTTTATTTTTTTATTATAGGTTGGACGAACCAAAAACCACAGGAGTTTTTCAAAGAAGAAGCTCAGCTAGCAGCAGCTTCAATGGCTGATTCAACCATCTTAACAACGTTCGTTGACCCACAATCTCATTCTCAGAGTCACATCCCTAAGCTCGAAGATTTTCTCGGCGACTCTTCTTCAATCGTTCGTTACTCAGACAACAGTCAAACCGATACACAAGACTCTTCCCTCACTCAAATCTACGATCCACGTCACCACCACAACCCCCACCACCAAACCGGGTTTTACTCCGATCACCACGATTTCAAAACCATGGCCGGTTTTCAAACCGCTTTCTCAACTAACTCCGGTTCAGAGGTCGATGACTCTGCCTCAATCGGACGGACTCATCTCGCTGGAGAGTATTTGGGACACGTGGTCGAATCTTCCGGGCCGGAGCTAGGGTTTCGCGGTGGATCTAACACCACTGGTGGAGCTTTGTCACTTGGGGTTACCGTTAACAATACTAATCACCGGAATGATAATGATAGTAATCAGATTACTAATCATCATTACCGAGGTAATAACAATGGTGAGAGAATCAACAACAACAACGAGAAGACAGAGTCTGAGAAGGAGAAGCCTGTTGTGGCTGTGGAAACATCAGATTGTTCTACTAAGAAGATTGCTGATACCTTTGGTCAAAGGACTTCGATTTACAGAGGTGTTACTCGGTAAGTAAATATTAAAGAATCCAAGGACTTGTGTTTAGGAAAATACACTTTGTGATTTGCCATTTACAGAAGGTCAAGACTTGAAGATTATTATTATTGAAGTTTTGATTTTTTCTTTTTTAGTTTAAATGTAAGTACTAATGTAATATTTGACTGATGCAGACATAGATGGACGGGAAGATATGAAGCTCATCTATGGGATAATAGCTGTAGGAGAGAAGGTCAGGCCAGGAAAGGACGTCAAGGTATATATTTTCATTCAATTTTATTTCCTCTCACACAATTCTTGAAATTTTATTTGAATTTACTTTTACAGTCTTTCCTGAAACTAAGAATTGCAATCCGTGTATGTTTTTCTTGTGAATCATTCGGGTTTTGCGGTTACAAGCTTTTCTTTGTTTTGAATATCCGAGCCAATCAAAATACATTAGATCGTAAAAACCGGGTTTGTCATGTCTCTAAGAGTGGGTTTAGAGTGAACTAGAGGACAAAGGATTTGTCAAAGAAAATTGAATGCAAGATTCAAAAGAAGCTTTACCTTTTACTTTTTTCTATTGATCTGTCTATATATGATGATTGATAGAACTTTGGGTGATTTGCATTGTGAAGGGGAGCCAAAGTTTTTTAACTTAGACAATACTTTTGAGTCAGGACTCAGGAAAAAAGAAGAAACGAAAAGAAATATAAAAATATATTTAGCAGAAGGGTGCCGCCATTTTGTTCCTTTGTCTTTATTACATTTCTTTTCCTTTTCACAATCCTTTCATTTCACACTTACACATACTAAAGCCTAAAGGTACATTAGAATGGGTCCCATGGCATTGCCTATATGATGCAATCTCTGTTTCTTGATTGACATGTTTTTGGACCCACTTTGACCCTCTTAACTCTATAATCCCACATTTCTCTTCGCCTACATATATTAAGCATATATGATTTGATGTTATGCAGGCATGTGATGTTAGACCATTGGACTGTTTTCATCAGTTTTAGCTTCTAGGGGCTAGTCAAGTGTACTTAGGTTGATTAGAGATTGATTTTGATTGCAAAATATGGTGTTACTTACATTGAACAAGGATAAGGAATTTCAAAATTTATAATGAAATTTGCAGAGAGCTGTGTAGTGTTTCTTCTGTGTCAGACTGATTTATGTGTAGTGTTCACATCAACAAAGCAAAGCCTGAATATTCTCAGTGGCTTTTGCTTTATTTTTATATTTTTTTGCTTTGGGCTACCTGTACCACCACAAGAGTGGGGATGTAGGGTTTGACCACATCCAACACTTCTATTTTCTTTTATTTTGTTTTTCAAATTCTCTCACTTTTACTTTCTGAGTATTAGACTGGTATCAATTACTCAAAAACATTCTTAAAACTTAATATAATGGTTGACAACTAACTTACCTTAAGCATGGTCTGCATTATGGTCTTGCATAACATAATCAGTGTTTACTTGCATAACATAATCAGTGTTTACATACTTAGATTGAATGGCTTTGGAATTTCTTTCTAATCATCGCTTTGGCTAAGTCTCGTACTCTCTTTTTTTCCGCATGTACTACTCGATATGGTTTGCGTTCGGATGGATTTTGGCTCTGCTTAAACCAACAGTATACTTGGGTAAGAACAATATCTCAATCGGTCGGTATGTGAATAATGTTGATATTTATCTACTTGGGGTCTTAAAGTTTGTAAATGATTCAGGTGGATATGACAAAGAAGATAAGGCAGCTCGAGCTTACGACTTAGCAGCTCTTAAATACTGGAATGCTACTGCTACCACCAATTTCCCAGTAATTATCTTCTTTATCCTCTTCTGATTAATATCAGTTTGTGATTAATTTATATACAGCTTGGTCAATATTTACTAATCTTTACTAATGATTTTTAGATTACGAATTACTCGAAAGAATTGGAGGAAATGAAGCACATGACCAAGCAAGAGTTCATTGCCTCCCTGAGGAGGTAAGTCCAAAAACGAGAACATTTTAGAATCTAATTAGTAGTGTTAAGATAAGTTTCTTTGATAGTAACCGGAGGTTAAAAACCAATACAATACAGGAAGAGTAGCGGTTTCTCTAGAGGAGCTTCGATATACCGAGGTGTGACAAGGCATCATCAACAAGGACGTTGGCAAGCAAGGATTGGCCGTGTTGCCGGGAACAAAGATCTTTACCTTGGAACCTTTGGTAAGTAAATCAACAAAGCTTGGTGTATCGACTGTGGTTAATGAGTTAGTTTAAGTTTGGATTTTTGTTAATTTCCTCTGGTGTTGTTGTTTGTAGCGACCGAAGAGGAAGCAGCTGAGGCATACGACATAGCAGCGATCAAATTCAGAGGAATAAACGCTGTAACTAACTTTGAGATGAACCGTTACGACGTTGAAGCCATCATGAAGAGTGCACTTCCCATCGGTGGCGCAGCTAAACGTCTCAAGCTCTCTTTGGAATCTGCTTCATCAGAGCAGAAACCAATCCTCGGACATCAACTCCACCATTTTCAGCAACAGCAGCAACAACAACAGCTTCAGCTACAGTCATCTCCTAATCACAGTAGCATTAACTTCGCTCTTTGTCCTAATCCAGCCGTTCAGTCTCAACAGATTATCCCATGTGGAATCCCTTTTGAAGCAGCTGCTCTTTACCACCATCAACAACAACAGCAACAGCAGCAACAGAACTTCTTCCAGCATTTTCCGGCGAATGCAGCTTCTGACTCAACCGGGTCTAATAATAACAACTCCAACGTTCAGGGATCAATGGGACTCATGGCGCCGAACCCGGCTGAGTTCTTCCTGTGGCCTAATCAGTCTTACTAAAACCAATCATGTGATCTGATTGAGTCAAGTTTTTTTATCGTTTTAAGAGACACGACTTCTTTTCTCACTGCGCTAATCTTCATCTGGCTAACCTATAAGCTGACTAGAAGGATCTGAAAATCTCACTTTTGTTTTTGTTTTGATTTAACTGTTGTTGTTTTAGGCAGGAGTAGATTGGGGGGTGAAATGTGGAAGAATCTAAGAAAGGTTGGGGTCATTATTGTATCAAAAGTAAACTCGGCGGTGCAAAATGGTAGTTTTGGGGAATTAGGGGGTGGTTTCTTTTATATTTTGTATGTATCATCGGCTTATCCGTAGCGTACTCTGTTTCCGTTTATGAAAAAAATTATCTTCGAAAAGTTCTGTGTTGCTATTATTGTTCGATATATACTTATGAGCCCATTGGGCTGCCTTTGTTTAAAATATTATTGGGCCTTCTTCTTCACCTAACCGTCGCCATCTCTCTTGGATTGCGATGGTGAGCCAGCCGGAAGATCTGAGTGCGGCGGCGAGGTGACAGAATAGATCAAGGCTTAGGGTTCGAGGTGGAAGGTTTGTGAATGAAAAATCCAGTGCTGGATTTGGATGTTTTAATCTTGTGTTTGGCCTCGTCGAGACAGGACAGGTACACAATGGTGCTCTGTTTCTGTACAAATTATGATTGCGTATCTCTTTCGTGGTTGTGAGACTAACAAAGTTTAGTAGAACACCGAGAGACACATGTTGATGATATTCACAGTTTGGTTGTGAAAGCAAAAAAAAAGCAACCAATGGAGAATAAAAAGCAAAACCTAAAGGCAAACACATGGATCTTCTCATCAACAATCAGATTGAAGAAAAAGCTAAAATCTAAAAAGGAAGAAGAAAATAGAGTTCTTCTTGTTCTTTCTGTAGGGGGGGCCTTTGTTATTAGGGATTAAGTTGATCAGATTTGCTTCTACTCACTCCATCAAGAGTTGCTTATGACGGGATAGTTCATTGAGGTATGACAAAGAGGTGTGATCTTGTAGATCGCATGCGTTCACACTCACTACACTTTCACCTACCTGCTGCTGCAGCTCAGCTCTTCCGTCTTCTCCACGCAACAGCTGCACCAACTGCACAAGTATTCACGTTATAACCAATACACAAGCTCTATGGGGTTTTGGCTCAAGGTTTGGTTTTGTTTTGGATCTATGTGAAGATGGAGATACCATACCCGAGTCATGTCAGGTCGCATTGCGGCTATATGATGTATGCACATTGAAGCTGTTAGCATCACTCGTTTCATCTCTGTTGGATCAAACTCATTTCCTAACCGAGGATCTACAATGTCCTCTATGCTGTTCTTCTCAAGAAAAGGTTTTGCCTATATATTACCAAATCAAAAAGGTCAAAAAAGATGTGCAGCTGAAATTTTGATGAGTCTAAATTAAAGAGTTTCAGATGCATTACCCATGCAACAATGCTCTGCCTGCTTGCAGTGTCAACAGCTCTGCGACTAGTTATGATCTCTAGAAGTAATACCCCAAAGGCAAACACATCGATCTTCTCATCAACAATGCCGTGCATGAAGTATTCTGGAGCCAGATATCTGGAGGAACAAAGCCAACGAAACCAGGTTTTAGTTTTGATCATCAAAGCTATTTATCCAAACTTTGAAGCTTTCTCTCTTTTACCCGAATGTGCCTTCGATGGGGAACACAACATGATGAGGCCACTTCTCTGGGAGCCATTTCGCAAGCCCGAAATCCGAAATCTGAAATGAGATATTCATGGTTCTCAAACCAAACCCAATACCAAGAAAATGTTGTCCAAAATCATTTACCTGAGCTTCATAATCTTGGTTGAGCAATATGTTAGAGGCTTTAATGTCACGGTGAATAATCCGTCTTGGGCAAGCATTGTGAAGATAGCTCAGACCATCAGCTATACCTAGAGCCACTTTGTACCTTATCTTCCACTCCAGACACTCCTCTGATCCTAGAAAGATCAAAGAGAAGAGATCACAACAATGTTTGAAAAAAAGTAGACATAAGCTTTTCAGTAAGGAGGAGACTTTAAGAGTACCGAAGAGCATAGACGCGAGGCTGCCATGGGGAGAGTACTCAAGCACAAAATGCAAACCGCGATCACTGCTGAAACCGCGAAGCCGAGCTGCGTTTGGGTGGTTTACATGTGCGATTATTCCGAGCTCTGAAAGGAAATCGCTCACTCTTTCTTCTTCTTCCTTGGCGTGACTCATCAGCTTCTTGATCGCTACCGTCTCACCATCTGCCAAAATCCCTTTGTATACCTCCGCATGTCCTCCCTTCCCAATCATGTTCTCTAACAAACAAAAAAAACCAAACTTTACTTTCCAGAAACTCAGATTTCCTCAATCCTAAATTTTTTGAACAAGGATTTGACTGTTGTGTCTTTACCAGGATTGAAATAATCGGTGGCTGCAGCAAGCTCTTCGTAAGTGAAGTTTCTCCAAGAGGGTTTAGCCATGAAGAAGGCTTCGCAGGGGAAGCTCTTCTCAGAGGGAGAGAGCTTTGGTTGTTTACGCCGCAAGTTTTTACGGGTGAGTTCGTAACTTGCAAGAAGAGGAATGACTGAGAATCGCCTAATGGAGTTTTTCTTGATTGATTCAATCATTTTGTTCCATTGAAGACCTTGGTAAGAAGACGAAACGTTTTTAGGAGTACTTGAAAATGGTGACGATGTTGATGATTTGTCATCAGAGGAACACGAGCTGCAACTACTGTAATTACTGCTGTTGTTTTCAGTATCTGAACCCATTCCAAGAACACCTCTTGGCGATGATGAATCTTCGAGGCCTAAATCGTTCCTGTGAAGCTCTATCTCTTGATTCTCTTTGCTTTCTTTGTTCTTATTCTCTGTTTTTGTTACAAGAAAGACAAAAAGTGAATTTTTTTTTTTCCATTTTCTTAGCAATAAAAAAAAAAACCAAGCTTTATGTTTTATAAGGTTTTACCTTCAACAGCCATAGCTCCAATGGTTTTTTTCTTTCTTCCTCTGGAATTTATTATCTCCGATAAGAGAATAAGCCCTTAATAATACTCAAATATCCATTTCCCAGGAAATAAGAAAGGACACAGAACAGAGAGAATTATACGAAATACAGAGAAGAAGAGAAGCCGTGGGAACAAGAAAGACAGAGGATTAATGAGAGAAGTTTTAGAGTTTTGTTAGTTTCTTCTGAGGAAAAAAAAGAGAAAATAGTTATTCTTGGAAGAATTAGAAAGTTTGAAGAAGAGTCAGCTTTGCTGAGTGGAGATGGATTGGAATCTCTGCTATATTTATACAACTCCACCGCATGCAATTCAACTTTTGTTTTTTCTTTCAACTGCAAGTCAAGTCAAGTTTTGTTTTTCTTGTTTTGTTTATAGTATAATTTTGAGGAAGATGAAAGGATTGATGCCGTAACTAACGCCTTTACCATGTACGAACTTGACGGTTGATATAATATCTGGAGCTGGTTCCGTGGGCATTTTCGTCATATATAATTAAGACACATCACCTTTGCTTGTAATGAATTCAGATTTATTATTAAAGGGGTTTGTTCTGTTTATATTTCACTCAAATTATATTCCCCGCAAAATAAGATAATTCGTGATGAAGAAATAAATAAAATAAATAGCCCATGTGAAATATGGTCATCTTTTAGTGTTTTTGTTTGTTTGTTTAGCAAACCTAAGTTTTTTTTTTTTTTTTCATTTGAGAATATGTTTTTTAAAAGGTTGAACGAGATTGAAAGTTTCGGATCATTTTTAAAATTTTGGATGACGGCTTAACATTTTTGCTATAGTACTATGATTTAATTAAAATGACGAAAATTAATAAGATATAGAAAATGAAATTAAGAGACAGAGGAAATAAAAGGATGTATCTATCAAAACAAAAGAAAAAGAGGATGTATGAATTTGCACTTATAGGAGTTGACAATATATCAGTTTAAAATTGACAAATGGTGAGTGTTGCTGTCTGATTCTTCTTTATATTTTCAATTTTTCGTGGCGGCATAAAGAGAGGAAACATATGGCAGACAAAATTGACTATAGATTAAGCCATCGATCATCAATTTGAAATTTTTAATATTCAACCTTATTTTATACTGATATTTTTATTCAAAAATACCATCACAATCGAGCCATGATACAAAAAAGGAGTTTCTACTAACAAAATCCCTGTTGTTAATGATTTGAAAGTTACTAACACAAGAGCTATCCATTCGAAATGATGGCTATAATTGTTTTGGTTTACGAATAAATTATCATTTTTTCTCAACGTAACCATTGTCAATTAGTCATGCGTGACAATATGGACCCATCTCAAACTTGTAATAATAATAAACACAAATCTTCCTTATTTCTTATATGAGGCGTGAATGGCTTCCTTAATTTCCGAGGACTAGAATGACTTTATGAGTTATCACTCACCTAATTCGCGGAGACAAAAACAGAAGAAAGAGTTATCACCTAAGGCATTAAAATCAACTAACTTTCCGTAAGACAACCCAAGTGAAATGTCCTATTTTTAGCAATTGTCTGTCTCAAAACGCATTACTCAGTCAATACATTGAAGGTCCATTAATTAGTAAACAGTTCGGAAAATTTCACACACGTATATGTAGATGTACACATAGACCATACGCAAAAGAAAACTTGTTATATTTTTCATGCTAACATCATTAAGAAAACTACATATTTATTCTACAGTGACTTAATTCATTGAGTTGGTTGTCTGAAGTAAATTAGTAGTAATAATTTAGTCGTATATAATAAAAACAAACGATCGCAGTGTAAGTAGGGAAGATTAATTGTGTTAGTTGGTGAACTAAACCCGTTAATACCACAACCATTAATTTCTTCTTCTTTTTCTTAACACATAATAATAATAATCTCTTTTTTCTTTCTTTGGTCGGCCTCAAAAGCCCACATTAAATCGCCACCAAACTCACCAATGTGAATTTCAGTTAGAGAAGTCAGTTCAACCGATTTTCTATTTCATATGACATTCATTAAACGTATTAATAAAAGTATTATGGTATCACAGACCAAAGAGCGCCTGTAGCTCAGTGGATAGAGCGTCTATTTCCTAAGCAGAAAGCCGAAGGTTCGACCCCTAGCACAATGACTAAGTACAACGTCCACACACGCAATAAACAAGACAAATCAATAATAGAGGAGCACAAGAACTAAATACAACACACACACACAGAGAAGACACAAGAGTAAAAAAGGATATATATATACACAGCAACACAGACCTGCTCAACGACCAACTTGAGCACTTGAAAACGTTGCAGTAGCTCCACCAGAGCTTACTGATGTAGTGCTCGAAGATGACACATGATAAGTAGCAACAGGCATTTTGGTTGGAAGATGAGGCAATGGTGCTTCAAGATTCAAGACTTGGATCGCTTGTTTTATCGAAGGCCTTGAGTTTCTATCAGGATGAGCACACCACAGTCCTACAACCATGAGACATTCCACTTGCTTCTCATCGAAACCATCACTTCTGAGTTTCTCGTCTATAGCTGTGATAACTTCTCCTTTTCCATACAAATCCCACACTCTCTCTACAAGGCTTGTTTCAGGCTCAACTCTTCCTTGTCTCGGATCCACAGATTTTCTTCCTGTTACAATCTCTAATGTAACAACTCCAAAGCTATAAACGTCAGATTCTTTACTCGCCCTTCCGGTGCTTATGTACTCAGGAGCCATGTAACCAAATGTTCCTGCTAACCCTGTAGTCTGTGGACCCAGCTCGTGGTCCATCAGTCTAGCCAACCCGAAATCACCAAGCTTGGCATTGAAATTGGAGTCAAGCATCACGTTACTCGCCTTGATGTCTCTGTGCACAACACATTGCTCCCACTCCTCGTGAAGATAAAGCAGCGCCGAAGCTAGACCGAGAGTTATCTTGCACCTCACAGGCCAAGCGAGATGCGGCTTTTTACCAAATAGATGGGCGTCGAGGCTACCGTTTGGCATGAACTCGTATATCATTAGAAACTCATCTTTCTCATGACACCAACCAATGAGTTGCACAAGGTTTCGATGTCTCAAACTGCTGATTATCTTTACTTCGGTTATGAACTCTCTTTTTCCCTGCTTAGACCCGCCAGCAAACTTCTTTATCGCAACCATCATATCTAAACCGTTTAAATACCCTTTATAAACTGCTCCAAACCCTCCTTCCCCTAGCTTCCTATCATCTGAGAAGTTGTTAGCAGCTGACGCAAGATCTTTATAAGTAAACTTTCTTGGTCCTGCTCCTCTTTCGAGATCTTCATTTATCGATGTCAAATTTGCTGTCTCCTCTGTTTTCTTCTTCCTCTGCTTTCGTTTCAAGAAAACAATGAGCGAGGCAATAGAAAAAGTCAGCAAAACAAACCCAGAAACTGAAATACCAATTATCATCCCCTTCCTGTCATTTTGTCTTTTCTTTATATCTATTAGCTCCAGGCTTGAACTGAACTCCCATGAGAGAAGTCTATTTCCCTCGGTGGTCGATCCAGATGTCGCAGAAAACCCAATCGTAACTTCTGATGGCAGTACCTTTGCAAGATCGATGATGTAAGATAGGCTTGAACTCTCCAGAGGATCAGATGTTAAGTCGTAAGTCCAAGAGACGCTCAAGTTTCTTCTAGCGGAATCATAGACGATCAGTACATGGCCTATATCTTGGTTGTGTGTGGTTGCATTCCAAGAAGTGTAGTTAGAGGAAACAAGAGAGTTGTTGTTGATTCCCACATGAGATTTCATGTTGAGAGGATCCCATTCTGAATTACTAAACGTGTCGAATTCGACATGAACGAGTGGGAAAGAAGAAGATTTAACGTTGGTTTCATTGAATAGGCCCAAGAAACCACCAGCTGAGTTGGGAGGCAGTGCGATTCCCGCTGGAGCTAGAAAGAAAGCGAACCCTTGACCGTAAAAACTATACCCAACATCCCGGGTATCAATTCTGAAGGAGAAACGGGTACTAAAATCCGAAGGCTTACCGATTGCTGGATCCCATAAAGGAACCTTCTTCCCATAAGTAGCCCAACCGGCACGGCATGTGTAGGCAATGTTGGTAAGCTCAACAGCCCCGTTTGCTCTTGCATCTCCTTGGTATACTATTTCAGAAACATCTGGTCCAAAACGAGATATGTTAAACTGAATCGAACGGACAAAAGGGAGAACCAAAACAAAGGAAAAGAACAGGATTGTATTGGCCATATTAACACAAGAGACAAAGATGGTGGAACTGATATGTATACTTAACACCAAGTCAACGACTAAACCATGATTATAAGAAGGAATTCGTCTGAGAGCGTGATCCCAGCTATCACAGGAATATTCTTTAAAAAAACAACCATTAACTCGCCAAATAGTTGACCTTAGGAGTAAACAAACCATAACTCTGTTTTGATTGCTTATGAATATGACGTGACAGATTATAAAAATGAGGAAGACATGTTTGATCATCATCCTAAATTATAAGATAGCTTAAAATAATCACAAAGGAACTGAACTCAGGCATATTAAAGAGAAAACATCTTTTTCCCTCTAGCCTATGGGTGAATAGGCAGAGTCAAACTTTAAAGACTTCAAAAATAAGGAGTTAATGCACAACCACGATTCGTTATTGAACAAAACATGGTTAGTCACCAACACAGGTGGGTCATCTGCAAACTCAAGAACATGTCAATGCACAGTAATAAAGGTTAAAAAGGTCTGTTCATTTTGAGAAATCGAAAAACACCAAAATTCAAGAAACCATTATAAGCGTGTATACTTATCAAGAACAAATGGATTGAAAACGTCTTCCAGCAAGTCAATGACAAACCTAGGATTAGAAAAATAAAATAGCCAGCTCAACCTCAGATAAAACTAATTAGCATCAACCTTAAAAACCCTACGTCTTCCTTTGTCTATCTGTTGTCATGAAAGAAATGTGATAAACAATTGTATATAAATTCGAAACAAATTGACCAAAGTGATTTATTCAATAAACTGATATAAATATTTGTAACCCTGAATCATGCATTTCAGAAAACAATAAACATTCTTCGACTGATCAGTTTATCACGAAAAGATCATTTCGTCGAACACCTGGTGAGCACATCTAAAAGACTAAAACCAACCAAATGCTAAAAATTTCCAAGTCCGGTTCACAAAACCTCAAAATGATAGAATTACAGAAGTTTGGATTTGACAAAATTACCCTTTTAGCATTAGCGATCGCTTCTCAATCGTAAACGCAAGTTTCTATAGTTCTTATTTTCGCCCCTCAACTTTCCTTTAGTCACATTCTTGCCCAATCTGTCTCCCTCAGATTTGCTTACACCGCCGCCGCTTCTCATCCTCTTTCTCGACGTCTCCATCCATGGCTTCTGAAGATTCCCTCTCCTCGAATCCTCTATTGCAGAATTTTGACTTCCCTCCGTTTGACTCCGTTAATGCTGACCATGTCAGACCAGGGATTCGTGCTCTGTTGCAGCAGCTCGTACGATTCTCTTTCTTTCCATCCGATCATTCTTGTTTTCTACATTTTTCATTGGACTTCTGTATTGTTTCATTGGACTTCTATATTGTTTATATGATCCTTATGAACAAATTAGTCAAATGTTGTCTACGTTATTGGATTATTTGATGTGTCTATTTAGCTATTGACATCGATTTTTTTGATGTTTTTGTTTTCTCTTATGGTATTTTTCCAGGAAGCTAAATTGGAGCAGCTTGAAAAAACGGTAGAGCCTTCATGGCCAAAACTAGTGGAGCCATTGGAGAAGATTATTGATCGCTTATCTGTTGTTTGGGGAATGATTAATCACCTTAAAGCTGTCAAGGACACACCTGAGCTTCGTGCTGCCATTGAAGAAGTTCAGGTAGATTATATAATTGTATTCCCAAGTTTTTATATGCTCTTTGATTCAACTTATGTACTTTGGTGTGAAGCTCTTACTTATTGACGTCTACATTTGTTTGATCTCCATCAAACATTTAAATCATCAATGCTAAAATGGTATTAACGGAGTCAAAACCTGTATGGCTAAGCTCATTTCCTAGAGTTCTATTTAGTAGATATGAATTCAGACAAAAGGGAGTTCTGAGTTTTTTTTTTTTTTTTTTTTTTTTTTTTT
>OVAQ01000083.1:0-35307 GCA_900406345.1 Erysimum cheiri
ATTCTGAAGACGACACTTCGTCTCTTGTTCCAGACTTTACCATCACTATAAAGAAATCATACCTTATATTCTTGGTAAGAGAGAAGCAATACAAGACAAGATACAGTGTCGTCATAATTTGTTTCACATAAATGTGAATTAAAATCCAATAAGATCATTTGTGATGCAGGGGATCCCGAAGACGTTTGAGGAGCTGCATATGCCAAAGGAGACAACAATGTTCAAGATTCATGATCCGGAAGGGAACAAGTCATGGGATGTGATGTATAAGGTCACTGGTATACAGTCAAGATTCTGTGCTGGATGGATTCGTTTGGTCAAAGATTTAGGTTTAGTGATCGGAGATGTTTGCACGTTCACGCTCATCAAACCGAAAAAGATGCTTGTTAAAGTCTCCAAATAAGAGATGATGAAGTTGTCTGTGAAGAGAATGATTTCAGTTGGATCACTCTCAGAAACTTTAGTTAATGTGTTAGGAACAAATCTTCACTAATTATATAGTTAGTGTGATATTGTTACATTGTTTCTTCTGAGACTTATGCGTTAATGGTTAATACAATGGTTCTTCTCTCCGGTTTGTAATTACAGTTTCCTTGAACCGAGAGTTTATGTTCCGGTTTGCTTGGACTTTTTGTATCTTCTTTAAACCAATACACAATTCAATTTAATCCGATAGAGATCATATCAATTCCCAAACACAGAAGCGATGGAAGCTACTAGAGGCAATCTGAGAGCCGTGGCTCTTATCGCCGGCGATAAAAACGTCCGAGGCTCTCTCCAATTCATAGAAGACGTTTCCGGTGATCTGTCTTTATCGGCTTCGAATTTCTAATTTGTGAGGACAAGTTTTGTTTCTCACTCAATTGGGTTTTGGTGTGTATACAGGAACTACACATGTTACCGGAAAGATCTCAGGACTCTCTCCTGGCTTCCATGGATTTCATATTCACTCTTTTGGCGATACTACAAATGGCTGCATCTCTACTGGTTACGTTTTTTTTCCTCTCTTTTGAGATTGAAATTTGATGCTTTTGTTGTTGGCTTCTTGTATTTAATTGTGATTTTGCTGAGTTTGATTTAATTCTGATGAATTGGTTCTTTTGGTAGCTTGTTCTACTTGCAAGTCTATAACTGTTTCTCTAGCTGGAACATACAGACATACAAATCCAGTTACATCAATATTACTATATTCATACTAAATATAGTATGAATATAGTAATATTGATGTAACTGGATTTGTTTGGGTTGGCTGAAGGAACTATTTACATAGCTGATAATAGAACCAAAAACCAACCTTACTGTCTTTATATTAAATCTCAGCTATGAATGTTTCCTTGTACTGGGTTTTTCCCCTCTGATATATATGGTTGGGTTCTCATGAAAATGTTAACTTTCAGGACCTCACTTCAATCCATTGAATCGAGTTCACGGGGCACCAAATGAGGAAGAGCGTCATGCTGGCGATTTGGGTAACATTCTTGCAGGATCAGACGGTACAATATTTGTTCCCTCATCTGTATATAGTTTATTGCCCTTTGAAGAATGATCCTAGTACTTTGGATGGGACTTATTTTCAGGTGTTGCTGAAGTCTCAATCAAAGACAAACAGGTAAATGATCTTTTTTTCCCTTCTTCAACCATTTAATGTTTGAGAAAATGATTTTTTTTGGGTTAGTTCTGCAAGTCGTAAGCTTCTGGCATTGTACATATATCTATTGACGTTTCCCCATTTATGTCGACTTCCCTTTGATTTCACAGATCCCGCTTAGTGGGCAGTATTCCATACTCGGTAGGGCGGTCGTTGTGCACGCTGATCCTGATGACCTTGGGAAAGGTAGGAACTTTTAGCCTTTAGAAATCCATATGGTCTAATGTCACTATATGCAAAGTGAGTCCTAGAAGTTTAAGTTCAAATCTCAAAAGAAATCAATGTATGTAGTTCCAAGTAGTTATCGTCAAGGAATAGTTCTTAGGTTGTTTTGTGCTCTATTAATGTTAAAAAACATGATCTCTTTGTGGTTGTTACCATGCAGGAGGACACAAGCTTAGCAAAGCAACGGGAAACGCAGGCTCAAGAGTTGGATGCGGTATTGCTACATAGCTAACATTTGGAAAAACAGAGCAACGCCATTTTCTCTTTTTTTGTTTTGTTTTGTTTCCAGTGTGTGAAGTAGCTCACACTAGGTTTTGATGTTGAATCAGGTATCATCGGACTTCAATCATCCGTGGATGCTAAACTATAGATGCTGAGACTAGTAATACCAGAGCCACACTAAGTTTTTCATCTGTAGTTGTACATCAGAGACCATAGCAGGAATTGAAATTGTATATTGACATACTGTTACCGTTTAAGACATGAGTCATAATGTAAACAAGTACGTGATCTCAAGTTTTCTTTGAAAATGAACCATAATAGTTTCAAACAAGACTCAAGCCACTGAAGGGTAACAAGATCTAGAAACAAGAAAACGATTGAATACCTACTGATACAGAAGTAGGCAGGATTATCATTTCTACGGCTGTGAGCCTTCAGTACAGTATGATATTGGATAGAGGATTCAATCCAGATATCTTCTCAGGTTGCAGAAGAGCTTCCCAAATCTTCTCTATGTCACATGATACAGTCGTCCACTTTGATCCTATCCTCTCAACCATGTGTTCCTGTAGGAAGAGTTGTCGCGAAGGGAAGCATCGTGGGGCTTGTATTCCATGACATATGCATGAGGCAACTTCAAATGTCGCTTGATTGAGTCTCTCAAACCCATCACTGCCTGTTCACAGATAACATTGCTCTGTCTAAGTACCAAACAAAAAGGAGGATGAGAGGGTTCTTCTTATGAATAGCTTTCTCACCTGATGATCAGAAGCATTGCGATTCCATACACTAATGATGTCCTCGTTGAAGCGGACACTCAGTACTGCCCCACATATGTTATCAGCATCGTCAAGTTGGTCGCCTACCAACGCAAGAAGCTGAAGAAACAAATAAATGGAAGACTATAACATGATTCCCAGATACAAAAAGCTGACTCTAAGTAGGAAACATGGACAATAAAGAACATTTACAATAAGGTTCCTTTTGAATGAAAGGGAATGGTGTCACCACTCAAAAGAAGTTCACACAAGAAAACAAACTTACCAGATCCTCCCAGAAGCGAGCGGATACAACTTTTGAGAAACGTATGATCCACTTTCCTCCATTGCAGTTGGCACCATCCTGAAGGGGATGAATTTAGCTGGTTAAGTTGGCTTATTATAGGAGATACAACTTTTGAGGCATCTTTGTTGTAAAAAGGTTTTCGCTTTATAGATGAACCACACACGAACAAACACAAAGATAATGTCAACACATGGAAAATATCTACCTCCCATAATGGACGAATCCCATCCTTAAAGAAATGAAGATCTGTTGGACTAGGCAAGAGAGAAGAACGAGCAAGGTGACAGTAGCAGGCCCAAAACCCTTCAACCTAGGTTACCAAAGCACCAGATCTCAGAAATGAACAAGATAAAGATTGCAAACAGCTTCAAGAATGGACTTCCACTGCTATTTTTGAGCTTACCGTGCTAAATTCCACAATCTTCTTTATGTTATCCTCATAAGATGTCTGGTTCCGGACCCCTGGTGTGCGACGAGTGTACCAAATTGCATATTTGTACTGCACATTTTCAAAAGTACTAACCCATATTTAATCTTAACAATGGTATCGATGACATCATTTTCTCTAAATCAATCAGACATGTTGTAGCTAAAATCAGTACCACAAACTAGAGTAGAATTCTATAACATTTGAGCTCAAATACATCTAAACGAAGCCGCAAAACATAATTTCACAACAAAACCTCCAAAACAAATAGATTTAGAATCCCAATCTTCTACTACTCTGGCTCTAAACCGTCATATATGAAGTTCCCAAATCTTCGAAGCACGGGAATCAAAGATTCAGCTAAGATCGGATTAAAATTGGAAAAAGCAATCGACGAAAAGAATAGAGGACAAACCCGTAGAGGATGGAGACCATCCTTGAGCTCACGAGAGCGGCGTTCTTCGGAAACAGAGTCGGTAACATAGTGCGACTTAATGCTGTCCATGTTTCCCGAGTCCTTGATCTCGTCATCCCTCCTATCCGCAACCTCCATTTTTGCTCGATTTTAGCTTCAGGCGTTCGGCTTCAAAGCCCTAAATATCTAAAATCAGAACGAAGAAAGAAGAGGAGAGGAGAAAAGAAGAAATCTTTGGCTCCTCAAATACACAATTTCTAGAGACAAACAGCATATGGGCCCTATTGAGTCTAACTAATGGGCCTTACAAGATTGTGGTTGCTTTTTGGGTCAAATCCTGCCTTTTTATAATTTGACTTAAAAAAAAAGCAAAAGTAACAAATTTTGTAGTATTTTTTTACACTTTATATTTTGTGAATACGTTCAAAAGTAAAATTAAAAGTTTTTGTAAAAAAAAAAAAACACAGATAGGAAAATTGAAAAGGCAAAATGAAGAAATGGACAGGTAAAAAATTACAAGGGTCGTTGGGTACATAAACCAACCGGACCGCAACAAAAAAAAGAGATATATTTACAAGACATATGCACCTATCGCGGCAAGATAAGTGGCCTATGGTGTTAGTGGGAAGAGAAAAAATAAAGGAATGTGACGAATGCGATTTGTCAAAAAGATATTAAAAAAGAATCGATTTTGGTCTTCTCCATCTGTATGTTTCTGTAAAAACAAGTGACAATAAAACCTTTTGTGATATGATAATTTCATGGATCTGAGAGACTTTCCCCCAAATCTTTACATTTCTCACAAGACATTTTGATTTCCTCTAGCTTCCCTTTGCTTTGATTTCGTGCTTTTGTGGCTCCAATTCTGATGCTATTTCACCTTTAGCTTTTGATATCGATTACCCAAATCTCTTGTTTTTTGTTTTGTAAATCACAAAAAGTTTCTTGTGAGTTTCTTCTTCTCTTTGCGAATTTGGAATTTTGATCTCTCTCTCTTTTGCCGGTAGATTTCTGATTTCATGAATTTGTGGGTCTCCATACTCCTCTTCTCTGCGATAGCTGGATCATGCTTACCTTCCGGGTTCGCCGCTGACGTTTGCGATCACGAATTCGAGGTGTTCCGATTCGGAATCGAGCAAAAATGTCCTCCATCTCTCTATCTGAGCCCTCCTATCGAGGTACGTCTTCAGAGCTACAAGAAGTTCTATGATTTGTTAGAAAACGAATATCTTTTGTTTACGATTGGATTAGGCATGCTTTTGTGTGAGATTTGTCTGGTGTGAAATTCCCTGACTTGGGTTTGTTCATTTTTTTTTCTTTTGGAGTTTGATGTGCTTAAAAGTAGAAGAATTTGCTTAGACTTCATCTCTTGAAGCTCAGATGATAACTCTTCCTTAATGTGGATTGCAAGGATCGAGCTCTCTTCTGCTTATTTTGCATGATTTTCACTTTAGTGTTGTGGTGGTGACAACAAGTCTCCTTTTTTCAGTTTTTTCTTGTAGCTTTAATTTTGCAAGCATAGGCTCATACATGTTCACACAATTACTTTAGGAGGACGGTATAGGCTTTGTAGCTTTGCTCCACAGTTTCTCGAGGTCTCAGGTTTTTTTTTCCTTTTTCAATTTTCATAACGGTGGTGATCTGGGTATTAATCTTGCTTGGCTGTGGTAGTGGTTTACCAGCAGTTAGAACATAGAGGAATGTCCAATGGATATAGAGGTCCTTACTATATAATAAGGAGCTGGTAGAAATATGTTGTTTTCAGTGTCAAAATTAGTTTCACGATGAAATAATCTAAGGAATTGGTTGGACTGTTTAGGAAGGAAAAGTCTTTGACTATGATGTGTTTGTAACCTATCATGGTCATGCTTTTGCTGTTTCTGTGATATTCGGGATCTCTTTTATCTCGAGAGTGCAATATACAAAAACTTCAATGCATGCCTTTATTTGTGTCAACATTGGTTAAGCTACCAACAGAATTTCATCATGTCGTCTGCACATTTTTAGGTTCAAATTTTATGTTTAAATGCAGAAAAGATGATTTGACCCAAAAAAAAAAAAAAAAAAAAGCAGAAAAGATGATAAAACATATGTGTGTGATTCTCCATAGGGTGTGGACTTGGATCTGTGCTTGTTTTTGTAACTCAAGAAGTATCAAAACTTGTGTTTTTGCTAATGCAGGTAGATGGAGACTTGCTAGACAAGCTCATGGATGCAAACCATGGAAATGCTTATACATCCATACTATTTTATGCTTCATGGTGCCCGTTTTCTCGTGCAGTACGCCCAAAGTTTGATGTTCTGAGTTCAATGTTTCCTCACATAAAGCACCTGGTTGTTGAGCAATCTCAGGCTTTACCATCGTAAGAAGTTATTTCTGCTATAGAATATGTGTATAATTGCATCTTATCTGACATAGTGAGGCCAGGGATTAATTGAATCATTCACTACAAGAAATTCGAGTGTTGATATCTTACCTTGCATAACAAAATGAGTTTAACTTGCTTGTCTGGTATTTTAGTACTTGCCTGTAATCTATCAATTTTTTACATTGATCGGTGAAGTTTTCGTCTTAGGGAGTTAGCTTTAGCAACGAAAGACAAAGAGGATGACCTAAAATGAATTCAAATGGAGATTAGTTAGTTTGTTGTTCTATATAACCCTTTTAGCCTTATTAAGTTGTTTCATGAGTAGCTGATCCTCCAAAATGCTAAATGTTTTCATCTTGTTTGGCTATCTTCTTTTGTCCATGTTAACTGATCTCATGATTTTCACTATTGCAGTGTCTTTTCTAGGTATGGTATCCATAGCTTGCCTTCAATCCTGATGATGAATCAAACACTGAAGATGCGATACCATGGTCAAAAGGATCTAGTATCCCTGGTTCAGTTTTACAAGGAAACAACAGGTGAGAACGTGCTTCGTGAAATGCCAGACTGCATCTCTGTTTTTACTTTCTTCTCGTGTTTTGTGTATCTGAATACATTAGTGCGCAACTTATTGAATCCCGTAAAGAAACATGAATGCCTGATGAATCAATCAGTTTAACTTTTGTTATAACGATCTCTTATCTCTGTGGATTTTCAGGTCTTAAACCTGTCCAGTATATGGATGAAGGTAAACCAACAAGCTTGGAAACCAGCGGTAACCTGATCACATGGCTACGCAATGGGTCTTCTATCAGAGAAGTAGCGGAAAGAGAGCCATATATGGTACTTGCACTGATGTTTCTTTCTTTGAAACTGGCAATTTTGATCTTCCCCATCATGGGATCCCGCTTGAAAACGTTATGGGCACTGTACGTTCCTCATCTAAGCTTGGGAATACTCGGTGAGACTAGCCAACTGTTTGGTCGTGCCCTGCACATGATTGATGTGAGGAGGCTATGGATGAAACTGAGACTCACCAAAACAAGGAACTTCCAAGAAAGAGCAAAGAACGCACTTGCATCGGTCTCGCTAGGAAAATCTTCATCACAATCAGCCTAAAAGGTGATTCAGAGATCCTTGATTGTCGTTGAGCTTAGTTTAGATTACTTTACTGTCTGTGAGAGATCCTTTGACTAACAATTTGGAGTTCCTCTGTCTCTGTATGTAAATCATGTTTTGCTTCTTTTGTTAATATCTTTCTTCCTTTCTTGAATATTCTTGTTCTGGGTCCACTTCGTTTTGTTTACAGTTTGTCGATATTGATTATGGATGGTTTGGTTCAATTGGTGTTGGAGGTGGACACTTGGGTCGTATAAGTGAAAGAAACTTGTCCGACTTGTGGATCACTCTGCTTCACATGTTGAAGTTTCGTTTTCCTGTCGCTTTTGCGTATGTGTATGACAGTTGAATCTCTCTATTTAGATATTTTCAACTTAGGAATCCTTTGTTAGTTGAGAAGCTTATAACAATTTGATTCTATCATGTATTACAATTATAAGATTTAGATTAATTTCAGGTGTAAACTGACTTAATAAAGCATAAAATCAAAGAAGCAATCTTCTATCTTTAAAAGTGTAGGGAACAAAGTAGCACAAAGAGGTTAAAAATGAAAGTAGACAAAGCAGAAGCAAATGGAATCGTTAACAACTAGTATATGTTATGAATGATATTTTTTTGTAGATTTAATAGTTTTTAATTTGCAATGGAATAAGCATACATGATTATTGGTCTATGCATAATCGTTGCTAGAAATCTTTGAAATTTTGTAATGAGTTTATTGATATTCTAAAAGCTACAAATGTAAATCTAAATATTAGTTTTCTTGAATAACTACCTTTTTATTTTACACGACACGTATTGATCTTTGAAGAAAAGCTTTGCTCATTTTTTTGTATTTATCACTTATTTTCTCAATACGTAAAGGATCATATATATCAGGATGGTGGAAAAATATAATAAGAAAAAGAAGTGATTCTAGGTGTTATTAAACGACTTCCTCATTTTACAATTGTTAAATGAAGAAGATGTCGTTGCTTTTCGCTTGAATTAACACTAGTAATTCCGAGCAAGCAACCTCCACTATCATTTTTCTCCCTAGCTAGAAAAGGACTCTAAGCTTGTGACTTGTATAACACATCATCTTCTCTCTTTCTTCCTTTTTTCGTTTTTTTGGTTAATTACAAAAGTTTGGTAATTTACTTAAATGTGAGGATCTAACCGAAAATATGAAAAACGTTCATGTGTTGGTACCAAGTTTATGCTTGAAGTCTCTTCCTCTCTACCTCTCTCTCTCTCGCAACTTCAATAAAGTTATCAACACCAATAATTTTTGTATTATATAAGAAATTTAAATACCTGCCTAGGTAGATGTCTTAACTCTTAATCCATAAACTTGAAAACTGAAAAACTACCATTCAAGCTTCATTAGTAGAATTTAGTACGGAAGATTCTTCATGATCATCATCTAACTAAACTAATTAGCCTGTCAACCAATGGTTATAGCAAAAAAATATCAAAGAGACAAGGGACCTTGTCAAAGATGACAATCGATACTTGTTAACGTGGGTCCTAAAATAGCAACATCTTCTTTTGTCACTTCATGTGTAGATAAGCTCTGAGCGATTTACCTCACCGCCCACACGTACGTTAGACCAATATATGTTCAAAATTGTTTATTGTCTTTTCTTTTTTTACAACTCAAGATTATTTATTGTCTTTGCAAGTTAATATTTGTCTTCAGACTCTTAACTAGTACTATTGTTGATGTTTATAAATTGTAGTAGTAATTAAGCAATAAACTTTTTTTTTTAATTGAAAGAATTAAAGAAACATCATCAATATAAATTGTAAGTTTGATTCGACCAAAAAAAAAAAAAAATTGTAAGTTTGAGGGAGAAATGGTTATACGGTATGCGTTTGGTCGGTTGAGTTATCCCGACGATTTCTCAATACGTCAGACCATATTTTAAATTTATCATTTGTTTAAACAATTTTTATTTTAGATACAAGTTTTTAAAAGATCCGTCGATCGTATGAATGATCTCCACAGATAAGTTTTGGATTTCTTTAAACAATTAGGTTGAAATTGTGTAATTGTCATTTCTAAATCACTAATCACCGACAGAAAAAAGTCGCTAATCAACACAATAATTTTATCTATTTAAACAGCGACTACAGTAAATGTGTCAATCTCGCTTGTACCACTCTGATAATAAATCAACAATTTAATAAGAGTGCTTTTTCGTCTCTTCTTCTTCTTCTTCTTCTTCTTCTTCTTGATCTATTTAAGGATATAGAAAGTAGAAACCACTTAACAATGATGACAAAGAGAGGTCTCTCCTCAAAATAACCAAACCCAGTTCTCTTCAATAATTGAAAAAATCACTCTCACCCAAACAAAACTTTTCAAAAATATATCCTCTCTTTTTTTATAAAACCCTAATCG
The DNA here is from genome assembly GCA_900406345.1 of Erysimum cheiri. Classification (NCBI taxonomy): domain Eukaryota; kingdom Viridiplantae; phylum Streptophyta; class Magnoliopsida; order Brassicales; family Brassicaceae; genus Erysimum; species Erysimum cheiri. Next base: position 9,877 of record OVAQ01000083.1, read on the forward strand.
GAGAAATCAATCAACAACTCAGAGGAGGAGATGGATCTAGAAGAGTGGGAATTACTCCCCAAAACCAACTACAAGGATCTTGATCTCGATTTCGGTCATGAAGAGGATCATGAAGTTACGAAGGTGTTGAAAAACACCGGTAAAAGCTTCGACAATGATTACTTCATCTGCCCAACACAAGATTCTGTCGGAGAAACAGAGCTTTTTCATCAGAGATCTAGCGTGGCCCCCACACAACTCCTCCAAATTCCCATAACTTGGGAACCTTTATCCCCCGTGGACGACAAAGATCACAACAAGTACCTGGATCCCAATTTCTCGGACCCAGACCCGGAACCTTTGACGGAGTCTCTTCCGTCGCCGAGAATAACCTTCAAGAAAATGAAGGAAACCGAATTTGCCGACATGAAAATAGACTCACCAGCGAGGCTCACAAGTCATCTTCCTCAGAACGATGACTATGATGAGATAATGGGATCAGATGTTGAAGAAGGTAGTGACTTGAAGAGCAAGAAAGATGTTGATTGGGACGAAGGTGAAAGAATGAATCTGTGGAAGAAGGGTCTTAATGGAATCGGAGCTATATGTTCATTTGGTGTTGCAGCTGCTGCAGCCACCATCTGTGTCTTCTTCCTTGGACACAACAATAACATCCAAGGTTGTCGGAACAAGAACCAGATCCTCAGGTTCCAGATTTACTCTGATGATAATAAGGTAAATTTTTTTTAGAATTATGATTCATATTTCAAGTCAAATTAAATAGTTTTCAAAAGATATTTAGCTTGACGTAACTCTGTTTAATATTTATAATTTAGAAGATTTAGGTGCTTTGATAATGAACTTGTACAATTTTTCGTTAGATTCATGAATTAAATCTTACTAATCCAGTCATTTTCATAATTGTTATATATTTTGATTTTTTCCTAAATTCCTAATAGTTTGTTTAGTTAGCTCGGTGTGTCATTTATTTTAGTGGTTACTATAAGTGAAAACTATATGAACCCATGATGATCAAGTTTGATATGCTTTCTTTTAGTGGCTAATTGTTATTAAAGTTACATCTTAACTTATAAAAATGTATCTGTTCGGTTGATTGGAAGCCGTTGATTAAAAATGATGTTTGCGTCTTTAATACAACGAAAGTGATAAGGATGCGTTTGGCGGTGTGGCCTGTTACGTGTCTAAGTGAACAATCAATAATTGTGAAGACGATTCTTATTTTGTCTTCCTACGTTTTGTATTTATCTCTTTTAGCGTCACCCTCACACTTTGAACCAAAACACATTTATATTTAACGCCATGTTTCCTTGCATTTACTTTACAAGTTATATGCGTAATAATATCAGCTAGCTAAAGACTTTTGCACAAAATAAAGACCTAAATAGTTTTATTTTGGGATGGAGTAAGCTCTTGTGGTATAGGTTTATGGGTGATTTAGGTATGTAACTAAGAACAATGTATCCAAGATGTTTCTAGCCAATTAATCCTCACTAGTCGATCAATCGATCGCCAAATTAACTAGACCGGTTACAACTTCCTGAGCCAAATGGGTTCATATATATTTCTTATGCAATATTTAAATATAATTAACTATGAGTCAAGGATTTATTCTTTAAATGTCCAAACTCGTTGTTGTATGACTGTATTCTTAAGTTGATTGTATAAACATTTTGTTGTTGCAGCGAATGAACGAAGTAGTGAAGCATGCAACAAAGCTAAATGAAGCAATCTCTGTGATGAAAGGTCTTCCGGTGGCAAGAGCTCAGATATCTTTTGGAGGATACTACGATGCACTTTAAATCATAGCCATTCCGTTTAGAATAACTGAATCAGATCCAATGTATAATTACCATGGCTCTATAGCTTATGTATTTACAAATTTAGGAAATTCAATATATAATGTTTTTATATTTTATATCATTTGTCTGAATACATAGATACATACGACTTTAGCCCAAAAAAAAAAAAAAGATACATACGACTGGGCCTACATACTACATCAAGTTATAGCGAACCTTGGTGAAAACACTAGTACAAATCACTTGGCGACATATTGTAGTCAATGAGTAAAAAGTGTAAAACCAATAAATTTCTGAGTACTTAATAAAACCAAATCACTTGTCAACATATTGTAGTGTATATATAGGCCCTGTCCGGGAGTGAGTCGCTGCGACATCACCTAGCGACTAAAAAAAGCTTTGTTTTTTTATTATTTCTGTCGCTGGATCTGTTAACCCAGTCGCTGCAAGTAAAATTATTAAAAAAATTCAGAGTTTCCGGTGACGCTGGATAAAACAGCGGCAATTAGAATGGTTGTCGTAGTCAACATTAAGTGTCGCTGCGACGCATTCTCCACATATTTAAGCATCAAGTAAGTTATAATTATGGTCGCTTGCTGCTGTCGCAGCGACTCACTCCCGAACAGGGTCATAGTCTATGAGCAAAAAGTCTAAAACCAATATGAGTACTTGATACAAGAGTGTAGCATGCCAAACAGAAAGGATTTAGTTCCTCATATACAAAAAGGCCAAACCCAATATCTAAAGGCCCATAATCCAGACGACCAATAAAAAGTCAGATCCGATGAATCGACCCGCCAGTTAATTTTAACGGCCCTCCGTCAAAGCCGTTTCTCTTCCACCACTTAACGTCAGTGGTCTCCGTTTGACAGACACTGTGAGTGTATGAGAAGAGATAATGCAGAGTCACCTTCTGGTGGGACCCATCCCAATCAGGTGCTGCCGTCGATTCTCATCCGCTGTCTCCGGCGACCTCTTCCTTCCGTCGTCTTCTAACCCAATCGCCCGAGACCTATACCACCACCGTCGAAGGCACCGCGACGGCAGATCTCGCTGTCACCGCAATCGCTCGAAAACGACGATTACTTGTGCTGCGTCGTCGTCGTCGGCTTCGAATACAGGCGGGCAGAACCACTACGTTGTTTTAGGCATCGCTCGCAACGCCACACAAGTTGACATCAAGAGAGCTTATCGCTTGCTCGCTCGAAAGGTAAATGATTTATGTTTGATTCGATTGTTTGCTTGTGAAATTGCAATCAGTATCAGATTTTACTTCGACTAGTTGAGAACACAAGCATTTTCTTTTAGCAACATGATTTGTAATGTTGAAGAATCTTGCCTTTGTTTATCATTATAGCAAAAGTTAGCAATCTGTGTTGTGCTATTGCAGTTTCATCCAGATGTGAATAAGGACTCTAAAGCCGGAGAGCTTTTCAAGACCATTCGTTGTTCCTACGAAGTCAGTAGTCCTTCTAAAGCTTCTCTTTCCCTTCATATTTTGAGTTCTTAATCACAACTTTTTTACTTGTTCTTGGAATCCAATATCAACCAGTGAAGTCTTTATTCAATTCACCTTTGAATTTTGCAAAAGGTACTATCTAATGAAGCTACAAGGACTCAGTACGACCGAGCACTTAAACTTCAAGAAAATTCCCGGTTCCATAGAGTGAAAACGCAGACCTACACCCCTGAGGTTGAAGATGCCATGAAGTATTATTACAGCTGGGCTGAGAAAAGACACAGATCCAGACACGAGAGATTCTATGGACAATATTCTACATATCCAAACTCACGTTTCTACGCTGAGACCGAGCCACTAGAAGAAGAAGAAGAAGAAGTAGAAACAACACAGGAACAGCGAGACTCCTTTGTTGAAGTTCTCAAATCCGCCTGCTTATCGATGTTTCTTCTATATACACTTGGTTGCCTAGCATCTCTCACATTTAGCACATTCATGGCTTTGCTCGACAAAGAACTCGACATGGGTTACAAAGTCGGGTTCATGATGGCCTGGATACTAGGCGGGAAAGGCGGCATCCTTCTCACTCTCTGCCTAACATTTGCAAGCTGGCTCTGTGGAAAAGCAAGCAGCAGTGTGGTGGTTCTTGTGGTAGTAGCAATGTGGGTTGGCTCCAATTTAGCTAGACATGCTCCTCTTCCACAAGGAGCTCTTCTCACCCTCCTCTACATGTCAATCAAGCTTCAAGTCGACTCAACCTGAATCTTACTTAAGTTTCACACCACGTCGATTAAATCTCAAAGTTTAGGTTTGTAAATAGCTAAATTACATATTCTCTATTCCAAATTCTCTTAAAGATAAGAAGCGTCTCCTCTGATCTAATGATTTGTATTTTGGAGAAAATTGAATGAAAAGTAAAGAGAAGAAATTGCTTGAAAGTTACAAACTCGTTCTTTTATCTTTTTCCAGATTACAAATCAATGAATCAAAATTACAAAACACGTGTGAAGAATTAGAACAAGTAAAGGATTATCATTAACTCGTCTAAGTATTTATTATGATTGTTTCTGAAGCTTTCTGCACAAAGAAGAGACCAAAAAAGAAATCTTTTATACTATTCATCATCGTCTTCATTGACTTTTTTCTCTCATCTCCTTGAGATTCCTCCAAAGGTATCTTCCGCTAGCCATATCGACGAACACCCAAAACCCATTCTCCATCTTCTGTTAAATTCGCAATTTGACACAAGAAAACAGAAATTAGAAAATCCCATAAATCTAAATTCAAGAAATTAACGAGATAAAGAAACGAGATTTCTGATTACCTTTTTGAAATTGAGTTCTTGTTTCTCATTCAATTCGACCGGTGAGTCGTCGTCGATGAGTTCCGGCGAAGAACTCACCGTCTTCCACGCGAAATATCCGGCGAGTACCGCTGAGAAGAACACCAATAAGAATCTCAACGGACACATACTTTCCCTTGATGGAAAAAGAAAGAAAATTGGAATTTTTGATCGCAATGTGTCGAAGAATGAGAAGTTTTAGGGTTCGAGAGATTCTTCTGGGAAACGAATCGTGAGAGAAAGAGAAACAAAGAAGAATTAAGAGGAATTTAAGGGGTGAGGTGAGGTGAGATTATTAACATGTCTCCCTCTCCACTACGAGAAAAAGGAAACGCGTTTCTGAATCTTTCAGCAATGGGGAAAATAGGAATTGGTGTTTTCGTATATACGTCAATCACATAAAATACCTTTACGTTTTCTACTTGTTACAAATCAGCCCAATAACTTTTAATTGTCCAAATAAATCCCCGGCTTTTACAAAATTTGTCTTGAATTAATTATGGATTTTCTTATGATAACAAATTGAAGGTGAAGTAGAATTTAAACCATTTGAATATGATGTTCATAAAGAATTAATGGAGATTAAAGAAAAAAATGACTCAAGATTGTACTATTACTGTATATTTTTGATTATAGACATTAGGTGAGAATTTGTTCCATATTTTGGTTTGTCAGTGACTAAAGAATTACTGTATAGTTTTAAGTTGTGCTTTTGTGCTATATTTGGTTTGCCAGTGAGATATTAGAGGAAAAACAAAAGAGAGGGTGCGTTGAGGTAACCATGCAAATTAAAGTAAGGCGTTTATGTGAAATGGTTAGTATGTCATGGGTTAAAGAACCCAAAATAAGAATGAGAGTCTAGAAGAGGCTGAGCATAACTACCACTTGTATAGTTGTATTATTGTATCACGTATGATGAAGTTTTGTCAATGCGACGCAATTATAGAATTGAAATACTTTTTCTATAAAAGTCTATTCTACCATTTTTTGGTACAATTTGAGGGACATTCTTGAAATTGTCAAACATAATCTGTAAAAAAAAAAATGTTACTTACAGTATATGCCAAATCGATTGTTTTGATTATATCTTGGTTTAATGCAAATTCTCGTTAGATATTCAAATCAAATAAAATGAATTAATGAATTATTTGGTAGCACATCGATTTTTTAGCTCAAAAGTCATGGAAAATAACTAAAAGTTTGCATTTTCATGTCTTCTCATGGGCGATATGTATTAACGGGATTATGATTAGTTAGCCGTAACTGCTTATCTCGTTGATTCGAGATTTGCTATAGGAAGCTTTGATGTCAGATCTTAAAAGCTCAATCTTTTTAGACTACCAAATAGTCTTTGCATCAATATTAATATTATGGTACCTTGAGAGCGAAAGTTAGCTTTTCTTTGTCTCAGTAGTCAGTATTATGATTTCATATGAATTTTATAGAATTCAGAGAAACATCAATGGTCTCGTAGTCGTAGATAATTCTGCGTTTACATTTTGCGTGTTGTAACGCTTTACGGGTCTAGTTTCTTCTTAGAGATTTCGCTTTTTTGTTGTTGTTGTTGTTCTTTTAAAATCACTGGACCACCGTATAAACTAGATAATATTTAAGAGTCCCTTAAACTGTTTAAGCGTGTGTTCAACACACGATCATTAATCTGAAATGGGTTATATATTATTGGATATATTTCATTTCCCAACTCATGCTTTTTAGTATCTATATACTCAGAATTCCAAATCATTCTCGCTTTATAAAACTCATGTGAAAGTTTAATGTTGGAGACTTTACCAGTGATCTCAGTTATTTTTATTTTTTCCATATCCCACCCTAACCTCAATTTCCATTTTTTCTTTGAATAACACTTTATTTATGCAATTTTCTTTAGATTTTTCTTGTAATCATTGATATCTAATTGGGATTTTTTTTTCATGATTTGATCATTCCTTAACTCCAACATGTTTTAATGTGCATGCTGGAGTTTATAATTTACAAACAAACTATAAGGATAATAGAAGAAACCTGTAAAGCTAGACTTCTAGACTGTAAACCAAAAAAGGGGGAAAATTAATAAAACAGGTCAAATTATAATATACAATTTGAAAAATAGGCATCTTATTAATTTGTACTATCACCGTTTACAGAGTTTGTTTTTGACTTTTTTTAAATTTACCTGATTTATATATAATTTATCTAATAGAACCTGCATGTATATATATATATAGACAGAAAGCGCATATGATAGTAGCAAACGGAAGAACAAATTAGGGTTCAAGTAAAGAAAGCAAGAGCCGTCAAAAAGAAAAGCAAGATTGTGGAGCGATCGACCATGGACGAACAAGAAGAGAAGCAGAGAACAACACAATCTTCATCTATGTCGACGACAACGTCCTCACATCGTAATCGCAAATCTCAGTCAAACCCCCAGATTCCTCTCCGCATAACCTTTGAGATACTCTCAAGACTTCCCGCGAAATCAGTCGTGAGATATCGCTCCGTCTCTAAGCGCTGGTCGTTCATCACCACCACACCAGAGTTCATCAAGAATCGTTCCAAGAAGACATCACCACCGTGTGTTCTACTAATCTTCCGAAAACACGACAAGCTGGTCGTTTTCTCGTCTCCGCAACACAAGAATACTTATTCTCACGTGTGCGATTATCAAATACCAATCCCCATGAATCATTTCATCCGCCGTATGAATTCAGTTCACGGTTTGATTTGCTTGGAAGGTTCTACGCAGCTAGCGATTTGGAACCCTACAGTGAAACGATTCTTCACTTTACCTGAACCTCAAGGCACCGAAGGAGAATACTACAAAGCAGGGTTTTTGGGATATGAACCGATTGAGGATAAATATAAAGCGTTGTGCATTGTCAGAGGATGGAACACTCAAGTTCTTACATCGGAAGGTCGAGAATCATGGAGAGTAGTAAACAAAGGTGCCTATGTGCATTGGCCTACTAAAGATTCAGGGCGATGCATTAATGGAGTAATCTACTATAAAGCTTTCGGTTTTGCGCTAAGGCATGCTATAATAAGCTTTGACCTTAGATCTGAAAAGTTCGGATTGGTTGAATTTCCGATGCGTGATTTCGAACGCTTTCTTATGGTATCTTATGAGGGAAGGTTGGGTTTCCTAAGTTCCACTAGCTCTGCGGTTGAAATCTGGAGTTTGGAGGATGCAGAGAATCACAAATGGTCGTTTAAACAGTTTCTTTTTAGTCTTGGTCCTAACAGAAGTTTGAAGTGTTTGGATCTGAAGGGTGTTACTGATGCTGGTGAGATTATTTTTACTGGAAGGGGTTTGAAAGGATCGCTCTGTGTTGTGTATTTTGGTACGAAGCAAAAGAGTATAAGAGTAGCTAAGTTTCGAGGAGTTGCAGGTAACGAGATTTGGGAACCTGATAGGCTTGGATTTGATCTTGTGAACGACTTTTATGTTTTACCAAATCACATTGAGAGTTTCATCTCGTAAGAGCTTTCATCCTTTTTCCATAGAATGAACACTTTATGTATGCAGTGTTCTTTAGATTGTTCTTGTAACTTTTGATTAACTGATTGATCCCAGGGAGGATTTTGCCATGACTTGATATATAATTCGAAACGTGTTTTGATGTGGATACTGCAGATTACTGTATATTCTAGAGACTAAGGATGGTACGTAATAGAAGAAAGTTTTGTTTCTTCAGAAACCGATAGAAACAGAGAGTGTAATATGTGTTTAGTATGCACCTATGAATCCTCTGTTTTGTTTCTAGCATTTGTCATGTGATCCTTTTTTCCCAAAAAAAGAAATAGATTTTTTGTCCTAAAGTTAAACAAGTACAGATGAAATACATGACATCTTCATCAGACGACCAGAGAGATTTGAGTTACCTAACATCTTGAAAGCAAAGGAAATTAGCCTTAATTTACCTGCAGTTTTAGTTCAACATTTTTAGTCTGAGTCATGGATCTTTGTAAAAGCGACCGGGATAAGGGTCGTAGTAGTGGTGTTATTATGGTACCTTATGAGAATAAGATTAACCTCAATAACCACAAATTTCCTTTATATTGGATGACTTAGCTAATTTTAGGGCCATTTTATGCTAGTGAGTTTACTTTGTGCCATGGACTTTAAAATCATATGAATTCTCATGAGCTTCTAACTCAAAATTGATTGCTAATGAATGCATTTGTATATTCTTAATTCTGATGTGAGATTCTTAACAATCAAAACAACTGAATTTCAAAACAAATTTGTGGGTGATATATTTAGCTATTGGAGTGGACTTGGAGATGATTCTATAAACATTAGCTCAATGCTCTTCAACAGCTTTTTGTTTGTTTTGTTATCCATAGAATGACACCTACATTTATTATATTCTCTCAAAGATTTTTTTTGATATCTTTATCCATATCCCCATGGAAGGACTTTGTCATAAAGTGATCATTACTTAGTTTTCAATATATTCCAACATGTGTTAACAACAATGTGGATTCTTCAGACTATATATGGCATAAATTTATGCAAGCAACTCAATTCTCTTAGACGTTATAAACGATAGCATTTAAGTTTCAGTTGATGATATGTTGAACTTTCATAAGCAAACATAAAGATTCTACGATACGTGTATAAGAGATGAGGCCTACGCTATTATTAGGCTGCATTGTTCAAAGCACATGTCTTTGTCTTTGCGTCCTTTCTTCTCTTTCAGCAACTTTTTGTTTCCTACAGTGACAAAACACAGTTGAGAAATCACTTTTCATATCACACAAAGATAAGATCGATCTCTTGACGTGTTCAATAGCATTAGCCTCCAGAAGAACTAAAAGTAGTCGTTGTTGTATCCTACAAGCAGATCATGATATTAGTTTTGATAAAAAAAAAATCAATTGGCCATCGTGACAAAGGTAGCAAAATGTAATGTATACATATTCCGAACTAAACTACTGTTACAAACTTTAACAAAAGTTTGTAAATTTTGAATCCGTATGTACATGTGTTTTTGACGCATATTCAATATAGCCAATGTTCAAAAAATAGTTAGGCGTTAGTTAGGCGGTTGAATGAGTCTGGCGCCTAGATCGATTTATCGGAATCTAGGCAGGAGCTAACCGTTAGTAAATTATTTCTAAATTTTTAAATATTTTTTTCTAATTTTATTATAAAATATAATCTATAATGGAATATAGTGAAAAACTAAAAGTTTTATCTATTGAATTTGTTATATATATTCATACATAATTTATATAAGAACTATATAATTTAATCCCATTAAAAAATAAAATTGAGACTAACAAAATCATAATTTACAATTTAATAATCAAACGTTTTTTAAAAAATATTTTCTTCCGTTTATTAAAAAAAATGTTATTTTAGGTAAAAAAAAAAAAGAATAAACCGGCTGATTTGATCGATTTTTAGCGATTAAACTGATTTTTGATTTATCGATTTACAAAAATCAGAACGCTCAGAAGCTCAGAGCGCCTAGATGGCCGTCTTATCGCTGCCTAAACCAATTTTAATTTTTTTTGAACTGGATAAGATTGTTTACAAGTCAACAAACACCAATTGAGAAAAATCAAAGAAATTCCGATTTGATGCGAACATGACGATGCAACCATATCTCTCCAAATCAAAAAGATGATGTCACATTCCCACTAATATAATTTCACTTAGGAATATCTAGCCTGAGATGTCATATAACATATGTAAACGTTTAAAGAATGTTCTTATTCGGCTAGATGATTTTCTGACAATACATTCCACAATGTTTAATTTTCCCAAACTATTTATCATATTATTGGAAAATTTTCCAGTGACATCCCAAATATGTCGACATATCCAAGTACTGTAATATGAACTTAAAACATTAATGATGAGTGTCCAAAAACTTTTGGTCTAGCTGATGCCAAATTTTAGGTAAGCTATAAATCAAACACCAGTATGTTTTAGTTAAATTCTAAAATCTAAACTCTTAATAGGTACTAGTATAATAGATTAACTAGTTCCCTTTTTTTTTAAAGAAAAAAACTCTTCAGTTATCTTAAAGGATGTTTGCCTTAATTTATCAAAATTACACTATCTTTGAGGATTTAGTATGTTTTAACTTGTCACATACTTTTAAAAGAAATTTGAATACTTAAATATATCATTTAATCCTATAATTATAGTCTCTTGGCTTTTGAATTGCCTTAATCAGCTCCACCTCCACTGAATCTTACCCAAGCATCGATCACGTGCATGTATACACACATCCTATTGCCTATATTTATTGTAGTGTGTTAAATATTACATTTATAGTGTATAAATAAATACACTTGCAACAAGTTACAATAACACTGACACACCAATCTTCTTTAACAGTCGTTTACTCGTTTTATTACAGCGTTCTGATCAAAGCCCAGAAAGTTAAAAGAACACAGAGAAAGAAGAAGAAGAAGCCATGAATGCTTTAGCAGCAACAAACAGAAACTTCAAGTTAGCTTCTAGGCTTCTTGGTTTAGATTCTAAGCTCGAGAAAAGTCTTCTCATCCCCTTCCGAGAAATCAAGGTTCGATTTCAGAAATTTCACTCTTTTCTAACTTTGATCCTCTTTTTCCGTTCCACTTACCGGTTAACTAACCCTGATCGGCTGAATCCATGCTTTCGCCGGCGCCGGAGATAATTATTCGCGGCGGATTTTTATAGAAACATGATTTCTGAAATTCGCTTTGTTGTTTCGGGGAAAACCGGAACCCGACCCGCCCGCTATTTGCGATCCAGTTACTGAATTATATAACCGGAACGAACCAATTTAATCAACGGTTTTGTAAATTTGCAGGTGGAATGTACCATACCGAAAGACGATGGGACATTACAGTCATTTGTTGGGTTCAGAGTCCAACACGACAATGCAAGAGGTCCCATGAAAGGTGGAATCAGATATCATCCCGAGGTTTTGACTTTGACTTTTGAAAATCTTCTCTTCTAAACCAGTATACAATTTCGGTTCGGTAGGATGCTAACCGGTTCTCGGTTATCCTCCTTGCAGGTTGATCCGGACGAAGTAAACGCGTTGGCTCAGCTCATGACATGGAAAACAGCAGTGGCTAAGATTCCGTACGGAGGAGCTAAAGGAGGAATTGGTTGTGACCCGAGCAAGCTCAGCATCTCTGAGCTCGAGCGATTGACTCGAGTTTTCACTCAGAAGATTCATGATCTCATTGGAATTCACACTGATGTTCCAGCTCCAGATATGGGCACTGGTCCTCAGGTTTTTAAACTCTCCTCAAAACGTTTCCATGAGGTTTTTGATATTTTTTGGAGTCATTTTTCAATTTTTTCCCTTGGTGAGTTTGCAGACAATGGCTTGGATTCTTGATGAGTACTCTAAGTTTCATGGATACTCGCGTGCAGTTGTGACTGGAAAACCCATTGTAAGTAACAGTGATCACAGTTTTGTTTTGCTAGTCCACTGATACAAGTAGCTGAATGGTAAATGGTGTTTATGAGTAGGATCTTGGTGGATCGCTAGGGAGAGACGCGGCTACTGGAAGAGGAGTCATGTTTGGAACCGAAGCTTTGCTTAACGAGCACGGCAAGAGCATATCGGGGCAGCGTTTTGTTATCCAGGTGACCTTTCTTAACTGCAGTTTCTTGTGAGCCAAAGAAACATTTTTTGACTGGGTTTAGATATCGGTTCTTTTAGGGATTTGGAAATGTGGGTTCTTGGGCGGCGAAGCTGATAAGTGAAAAGGGTGGGAAGATTGTTGCTGTGAGTGACATTACCGGAGCAATCAAGAACAAGGACGGTATCGATATCCCGGCCTTGCTCAAGCATACTAAAGAAAACAGAGGTGTCAAAGGGTTTGGTAATGCGGATCCAATCGATCCAAACTCCATACTTGTCGAGGATTGCGATATCCTCATCCCTGCAGCACTTGGCGGTGTCATCAACAGGTTCGAGCCTTTTTTTTGCTATAAAAACCTTTTTTTTTTGGAACTTTTAAAAAAAACTATTGGGTTTTGGTTTGAAGGGAGAATGCGAATGAGATTAAAGCAAAGTTCATCATAGAAGCTGCTAATCATCCAACTGATCCTGATGCCGATGAGGTTTGATTGTCTTCTCCTTTTACTTTGGAAATTCTCATCATCGCAAATCTGTAATGGAGACTCTTGTATTACACAGATCTTGAGTAAGAAAGGTGTGGTTATTCTCCCAGACATATATGCAAACTCTGGGGGAGTTACTGTCAGTTACTTCGAATGGGTTCAGGTATGAGTCTCTCAACCACTTACCTTGGACAAACCAAGTACCAGGAGCAAACCGATTTTGATTGTTTCTTGTAACGTGCAGAACATACAAGGGTTTATGTGGGAAGAAGAGAAGGTGAACGAGGAGCTAAAGACTTACATGACTCGCTCTTTCAAGGACTTGAAAAAGATGTGCAAAACTCACTCTTGCGATCTTCGGATGGGAGCTTTCACACTCGGAGTTAATCGTGTGGCTCAGGCTACCATTCTCAGAGGCTGGGGAGCTTAAGATTCTCTAATCTTTATGAATCCCCTAAATAAAACGAGCAAACCTTTAATCTACTTTGTTTTTTCTCCTACTTTGGCTGAAGAGGTCCTCCTGAGTTAACAGATCTGTGTTTACAACCAGATGATGCTTCTGTATGTAATAAAACCTTGCACTCTGATAACTGATGAACTTTTTTACTCACTTGATAAATCAAGGTATCAAAAAACTAGAATCTGGAAAACGATTATCACCATCATCATGGTTCTTAAAAGATCATTTCATGATCCAAGATAAAAAGAGGAATTACAAGCTTAAGGCTATAGAATATGAATCTATCCTCTCCCTCGGCCTCTGAAGCCTCCACGAGGACCGCCTCTTAGTTGAAACCCTCTGCCTCTGGGAGCACCTCTACTTCTGAAATTGCCTCTACCACGGGGAGCACCTCTACCGCGGGGAGCACCTCGTCCTGTACCACGGCCTCCTGATTGCCCCCTGCAAAAATGAACAGAACAGACTGTTGTTACAGACTTTTTCTAACACGTCAACAAGCGGGTTCTACTACTAAAGCAACCTAAGAATTGGCGATTAAACAAAGGGTAAATATCAGAAAGCAAGGCATCTTTTAGGTAATGGGTTAAGAAGTGTGGCTTACTTTGGTTGAGGAAGGAATCTTGATAGAGGTAAAAGCTTAGAAGGGTCAATGAAGAACTTATCGCCTTGAGTATAGGAGGTAGCTACAATACCTTTCATCATTTTGATAGAAAACAGCTGAAAAAGAAAGAAGCAATACATTCAATATATATTAGTGAGCAGACAAGTTAAAGAAGAAGGCAACAGAGAAAGAGAGAAAGATGGAAATAAGACATACAGATTCATTAACCGGACCAAAGATTTCATCTACGTTCCCAATCTGGGTCTTGTTTTGTAGGTAGATTGGAGCATTAAATTGAGGGATTTTCTCATTAGAGATATTGGTCACAGCATCTCCCTCACAAGCATGGAGAAAGGTTGCAACTTCTGTATAACCAAGAAAAAGAAACCTTATTATAACGGAGACAATTCACAAGTATATTCCTTTTGATTAACTTCAACTCAAAAGATGTCAAAATTCAGAAACAAACGCTCATCAATGTAAAAGCTTAGAACTTTGTCAATAAATTCTTCAGCTTGATCGGTAAAAGAAGAAGAAACCAAGAAATTAGAATCGTCAAAGAGGAATAGAAAACGAACCAACGACTTCGCTGGGAGGTCCTTCGTCACGATAACCACCACCAAAACGTCCGCCGCGACCAAAACGTCCGCCACCACCGAAACGTCCGCCGCCGCCAAAACGTCCGCGTCCGCCGCCATCTCTTCCTCCCCTACCGAAGCTTCCACCGCCACCTGGTTGTCTCATCCTTTTTGGTTTGATTTGTTCTCAACTGCGCTTCTGCTCCTCGGGAGGTTTTTAGGGTTTCCCGTTTTAGCGTGCGAAGCAATCGGAGTGTACAACTATTGACTATTTCAAAACAAATAAATAAGAAAAAAGTTTAGCGACTCTACTGCTAGGGCGTTTTCAGCAATCGCAGACCGAGTACGACGTTAAACCGGGAATTTTAACGCGAATCTCGAAGCAGACAGGTTAAACCCGTTAAACGCTTTTAAACAGATGTCCAAAATCCAAATTGTTTGAGAAAAAAAACTCTTTCCAACAAAAGGATTACAATTTTACTTTTAGTTAATTTGTCGATAATTTTTAAAAAATTTAACTAAAAAAAGATTTGAAAAACACGTAGTTAAATTTTATTTTATTTATGTTGGTTTAAGTTTGGTTTGGCTTTCTCACATTTCACTTTAGACACTTAAAAAAGGCACAAATCGAGAAACCATCAAAACAACGCAAATGATAACAAAAAAGATAAGCACACCTTGAAGGCTTAAAAATGCCCTCAAAAACTTTCTATTACTAATTCAACTTCTCTGTTACCTTCTTTTCTATCTTTTTATACTTCTACATACATACCGAAGACGCATCCATTTCATTACATTCAACAAACAGGTTGCGTCTGTTTTTTTTTTTGTTGTTCACCTTTTTGAATTGCATTATGATCCTTAAGCTCCAATTGTCTTTTTGGCTTCGTGACATAACATATGATGCTAAGTATCTCAGCACACTGTCCTCCCAAAGCATATTGATGCAATGTACAGATTTTTCGCCCATTTGTCCTGAAAATCAACCAACATCGATCAGGTCCTAATTCAGTATACCGAAACAAACCAAAATATCTAATCTTCCTTCAAATCTAAAGAAACCCACCTTGACATGAGTGCTTGGAAAGGCGGTAGTGCGAAGAGTCTCTTGAGTTTCATCCATCATTTTACGTTTTGGTACGCTTAATATAAAAGCCGCTTGATCTGCAGTTGCTGCCATTGATGTTATTCTATACCCACTTTCCCACCTTCTATGTATTCCATCACTTGGGTACAAGAAATCGAGCTCCACCACCTTTACACAGAATAGCAAACCAGATTATTAGGGGAAATGAAATGTCAAAATGTTAAAAGAAAATGTCAAGATGCAAAACCTACCTGATCAGAGAAGCCTGAGTTCCTCGACATTACTACACCCCAACGATTCCCAGCAGTTGTCATGGAGGTTACATGAAAATCTTCTTTCCATTTCTTATTTATCCACTTAAAAGGAAATGAGTCGCTGACTTTGTAAGATTGCTGAGTATAAGAAGTTCCTACCAATTTACAACAAGTAGAAATAAGTCAAAGAAGACATCATGGTATAAGGTCATTAGGCAAGTATAATATGTGTTATAGTCAAGTGTGACATAAAAATTCGAAGATTACTACCATTAATACCAACCTTTTGACATAACAACTAACGAGCTCCCGTTATCTGCACCAGCTATGGAACTGATATAGTAGTTCTTTTCCCATTGTTCCATAATCCAGTCCTGCCAAAAAAATAAAATGGTGAGTTACTATAAAATTGATTGATTCCTAAATGCTTCAAGCGATTTTTACCTTGTGAAGGAAGACCGTTGACAATTCATAAACTTGAGAGGTGAATCCAGTCCCAGCATCCATAATGAGGGCCCAGAGATTAGCTGCTGATGCTACACAGCTAATTAAAAGGCCATCCTCATTACCCTTCTGCACATGCTGGTGCAGCCTTGAGTCAGCAACGTTGTAATGATATCTACAAAACAACATGAAAATTATGCCGTTAGTGAGGAATTTGATAAACAAAGGTTTTCGAAACTTTCAACTGAAAAAATGTAAAATTTTGTACCTCTGCTTCATGGGACGACGAGCATTATAGACTGAGATCCACTGACAAGCAGGACTGCCAATTCTGATTTTCTTCTTTGGCTGTTCATCTTCTTCTAAATTAAGAAGCACTCTTCCTCGTTTTTGCCCAACCTATACATATGAAAAGAGGAAAAATCAGCAATTTAAAAATCTTTATAACAAGTTAAATAATTAAGCATAAGAACTAGAAAATAAAAAGCAACCTTAAGAGCCCCATCAATTCTAATTGGTCTAGATAGAGCACATGGTTCAATAAGAGAATCAAAAATGGAAATAAGCTTTGCATAGTTGGGCTCTTCGTCAAACTTCATATTAGTAACTGCTTCGAGGAATAGCTTAAACGGGGGTGGACAAAAACAGCACATCAATTCAGGAGAAGTTGACATCTTTTTCTTGCAAACAAGAAAGCTCTTGTTGTCACCCTGCAAAAAAAAACATTAAACAATATACATAAAATTGACTGCAACTGATGAAGAAGATGAAATAGATATACTTGAAGGTTATGAAGAGAAATAAAAACAGACCTGATAACCTTGCCATGGCAATCTTCCCTTCAGGAGAAAAATTAAAGTATAAGCCAACGACTCTAGATCATCTCTCCTACTTCCAGTTCGACCTAGATGCGCATGAACACTTGCATACCTTATCGTTCCCCTGCATGTGAAAGATAATAAATATGTAAGCAACTATGAAATATTTTTATAAAGATAAAAAACATAAACTAATGAATATACCTGAACACATCAGGTCTTTGATCATACTCAACATGCTGGCCTGAGTGCGAATCTTTCCATCTTGATGCTGAAACAAAAGAAGATTATGTGAACACTAATGCAAACATCAACTAGGAGAACCAATTTACATATCACATAATACGTTGTTCAAACACTAGTACATAATGTTTAAATTGTTCATAAGATATACTCACCCAGACCAAGATCGATAAGGTAGAGTTTTTTCTCATCTGCTGTTCCCGGTTGACCAAGTAAAAAGTTTTCGGGCTTCACATCTCCGTGGACAAACCTATTTAGATATGGGTATGGAACATAGCATGACAATCAGTTCAACTAAAGTAAATTGTGACAATATATTACAAGTAATTTCCACAAGATTAATGGGACGATTTGCCAAGAAGTTACCACGCGAAATATATTAACTAACCCTTTCACATGAAGTTTCTCAAGAATAGATATGGACTCAACTGCAATGCAGGCTACCATGTTTGGAGACATCCTGCCACATGACATGAACATAAATTAAATGAAGAATCTTGCAAACAGAAGAAAGTATGGTGAAAGGAGAAGAGTGCTTACGATTGCCCCGAAGAATTCCAAACATCCCAGAGACTCGGACCAAGCATGTCCATGACCTGAAATATTTATAAAAAAATTACTCAATACATGATAACACAATCAATATCTAAGTATGTTAATAAAGCTCATAGTAAATTACATACAAGAATGTAAAAATCTCCTTGACGACCCTTATGATGTACCGCAGGAACTCCATAGCAACCATTGAGCGTACTTTACAACAAGAGTAAAAAAGAAACAGATGAGATGACAAATAAGTTGATCAGAGAAACTTGGCAAGAGCATGCAGATAGAAATTATAGAATGCATTCAAGCCTTACTTGTACACTTGCCACTCGTAAGGTGGGCCAAAATTGCAGCCTTTGCTGTTTCGATGCTCAAATTTCAGGGCCACCTGAGAAAGATAAAAACAATAAACTTTTTAACGTTTAGACTTCTTTTGTCTGTAACCCTCATAAATCTTCAGTATGCTTCTTTACAACATACCTCAATTGCATCTGCCCCAATCCTATCACTGCCACCACTCACCCTTCTACCAACAAAAACCTGACCAAAGCCTCCTTTACCGAGTTTCCTCTCAGTCTTATATACAGGAGAATTTCCGACTTGTACCTATACACAAAAAATGAAATCAAAATCAAAACTCCCTCCAATGAAAATGCCGGTAATTGAATGACATAAGATCAACATTGAATTTACCCTTTCAGGGACTGGAGCTGTGCTGGAATCTTCTTCCACACCAACTATCTTCTCTGCGCTACCACCTTCCATTGCAATATCCTTATCAGCTACCCCTTCAGCTTGATTAAAAGCAGGTTCACCTACTGCTGGACGAACCTCACAAGGTTCTGCCTCTAAATCTATTAACCTGATGCCTCGACCCCTACCTGCAGCACCAGTTGGTCTTGGAGGTGCAGCGGCTTTTGCTGCAGCGTTTCCCCTTCCTCTACCACCACCACCTCTTCTCCTTGTAACAGGCTGAGGAGGAAGTTCAATATTATCCGCCTGATCAATCACCTGAGGGCTAGGTTGTCTCAATCTACGTGCTCCACTTCTTAACTCTGGCATTCTTACTCCATACAAAGAGTAAGAGAAACTTTTTCTTTCAGTGAACCCCTTTACCTAACCTGTGGCAAAAAGAAAAAAGCAAATTCATTGGCATTTCCTTCACAATACAAAAAGAGAGGACACCAATCTATTGTGATAGTAAGTAAAAACAATCTAGTTGAATACAAGAAACAGTAACTTGCACTTGGAGCATTGTATTTCCATCAAATCACTTTATTATCATCCTTATACAGGAGCAGTTTCCAATCAAACAGATAAACAATCAAAATCACAAGCATCTCTAGCCAAACTCAGACATAAACTTTGGCGAGAAAACACCATCAAAGGCTCTTCGATGATAAACATCAAAATAATAGATGAAGAAAGTCGATTTACTAGTCAATTAATCGATCAAACACCATCAATAAAAACTGCCAGGTGATTCCCATCTTCACAGAAACATACAAATAAAATTAAAAGTAAGATAGATTTCAAAGAATCAGTGTAAACCAAGCGACAGTTTTGATACAAAAACATGCTCGATCATCATCCAAAAAACAAGATCTTTCCATATAACCATAAGAAAAAAGATATGAAACAAAACATCAAAACACAACAACCACCACCGAATCAAAAAGAGATTTCAAAAACATTTTTACCCAATAAACGATTTAGGATTAACCCTTCAAAAGGAACGATGATCGGACTATGGTGACTACGAAATCGATCCAAAAAAAACAAAACTTTCAGATCTCCCTCAAAGTAAAAAAAAATGAGAAACCGACGGGCTTCTTCAACTAGGGCGATTTAAATGTGATACCTTTCTAGCTGTGAAGCACCACACCTAGAGATGGAGGTAGCGAGAGAAAAAGTTGCAGGTACTTTTAGGATTATAAATAATGAAGATTGAAGATGAAGAGACGCTGAAGAAGATGAGAGGAGGTGCAGATTTGGGGAAGAATTCTTTTTTTTTTTTTTTTTTTTTTTGGCCCAATTTTTTTTTTTTTNATATTTTTTTTTCTTGGATGGATTGATCAACCTTTTTAGCAAAAATTAAAATTCTGGCAAATATTTGGTAGATTTTTTTATTTTAATTTCATTGCTTTAATTTTTGAAAAAAAAACAATTTCTTGTGTACTTCTCGAATGTTTAATGGTCTCTTATTATTGCTGCTTACTTCGTTTTGCTCGCATGATTTAAAATTTAAATTTATTAACATACATAAGTATAGTTTTAACACGTACGTATCATTTTTAGTTAATTGTTCCTACGTATAAACTGGTAGTATCTCCATTCATTTTTACCGTATCTAGCTAATTCTATTATTCCATATCATTATTTTTTTCATGATTATCATATTACCGTTTCGTGTAATCAAATAGACAATTACGGTTATTGTTAAGATTTTGTATCTTGTGCGCTTCTACCGTATGAAAATAAAAGAGTTGCCAAACACGCCGTAAGCAATTCATCGGGAAGCTCGAATTTACGAGCTCGGTTCTGTTGCGGTTTGCTTTAAAATTCTTCGAAACCATTTTCGGTTTGGTTAGAAACCGGATTGCTCGGCTCCTAATCTGTCCACGGCAAACGGTAACGAACTCGCGCACAAGTGTCGAAGCTACTGATCACAAAAGAAGAGAAAATATGACGTCACCGAGTCATGCCCCTGATCCCGGCGGTGACTCGGTCGGAACTCAGTCTCCTGAGCTTAGAAAGGATCCGGTCACTAACCGCTGGGTCATTTTCTCCCCCGCTCGAGCCAAGAGACCGACTGATTTTAAATCCAAAGCTCCTCAGAACCCTAATCCCAAACCTTCCTCGTGCCCCTTTTGCATCGGTCGTGAGCACGAGTGTGCTCCGGAGATATTTCGTGTGCCGGATCATGACCCGAATTGGAAACTCCGGGTCATCGAGAATCTGTACCCGGCTCTAAGTAGGAATCTCGAGACCCAATCGACGGAACGCGAGTCGGGTACAAGTCGGACTATTGCCGGGTTCGGATTCCATGACGTGGTGATTGAAGCTCCTCTTCACTCGATTCAGCTCTCCGATATCGATGCGGTTGGTATTGGCGATGTTTTGATCTCGTATAAGAAGAGGATCGAGCAAATCGCGCAACATGATTCCATCAATTACATTCAGGTGATAGATCCTAATTGTAGCTCAATTATACCAAAAAGAAGCTATATTCAACTCAGTGCTTGAGATTTCTCAATGTAGAAGCTCTGTTTGTGTGAATCTTGAATGAAATGCAACACTATCCATTGTTTAGCCATCAATGCTTGTGTTATGTGTGGATCTTTGGGGTTGCTTACATAGTTACATTCATCTGAATCGGCCTTGTACATTTGTTTTCGTATTTTGAAAGGTTTTCAAGAACCATGGTGCGTCGGCTGGAGCATCAATGAGTCACTCCCACAGTCAGATAATGGCTCTCCCAGTTGTTCCTCCAACGGTATCTTCACGCCTTGATGGTACAAAAGATTATTTCGACGAGACTGGGAAATGTTGTCTGTGTGAAGCTAAATCAAAACATTTTGTGATCGATGAGTCGTGCCACTTTGTTTCTGTTGCTCCCTTTGCTGCTACGTATCCCTTTGAGGTTTGGATTATTCCCAAGGATCATTCTTCCCACTTTCATCATCTAGATGACGTTAAGGTAAACTTTTTACTTCTGTACTAAGTTTTTTATACTTTGGTTAGATATACAATTGCAAGTTCCTAGATTATCACCTTACACGCTTAGTTTTGATAACTAACAGGCTGTTGACCTTGGAGGACTTCTGAAACTCATGCTTCAGAAGATAGCAAAACAACTAAACGACCCTCCGTACAATTATATGATCCACACTTCTCCCCTCAAGGTTACAGAATCACAATTACCTTACACGCACTGGTTCTTACAGATTGTACCTCAGCTTTCTGGGGTAGGTGGATTTGAGATTGGCACAGGGTGCTACATAAACCCAGTTTTCCCAGAGGATGTAGCAAAGGTTTTGCGGGAAGTTAGCCTTACTTGAACCCGGTTTTTAACTGTCAACCTATGGTTCTGATGGAAGTGATTGGTGTGGAGTTATTGGCCTAATGTGAAGGTCTCCAGAAAACACTATTCGTTGTCTTTATTTCCTCTGATGAAGAGGAAGATGTTTCAGCCTGATTCAAATAACACTGATGTAGACAAGGCATGTAGTTCTTTGTTAAAAATAACACTCAATACTCATGATGTGTTCTTTCCTTCAAGCTCATATCAGGGCATTAAGAAGATTCTTTGATTCTCTTTCACTTTTTGGTCTTTGAATATAACGGGATCGATCAAACCAAACTTGGCTAAGTATGGTGTTTGTAAATGGCAGATTATAATGGCTAAACCAGCAGGTGGGCCAAGGAGAGATGCGGCAGCAGCAGCTGGTGCAGGCATGGACGAAGACTAAGCTGTTGTAACAAACACCTCCTAGCCAAACTCACTCTCTCCTTCTATAACATTTTTTTCAATCTCAGAAAATTTTAGTAAAAGTATAGACACCCAACTTTTCTTTCTTCTGCCTGTGATTTGTTCCTCGCAATATCGAGATTGAAATTGATAAGCTGTGGTGAGTGGTGACAAGTTTTTCTATTTGATTTTTAGAAGGGAAAAAAAAAAAGAGTTCCAAATACATGAGATAATACTTTCAACCGAGACGACATCGTATTGAGTTCCTCAGTGAACCAGAGTACAGTCAACGAAAAAGCTGAGTGAATTTTTGAGTGAAACTGATGGCTGCAGCTTCGTCAGTTTTCCCTCTCGCCGGCCGAGTCGCGATAGTCACCGGTTCATCTCGTGGAATTGGCCGAGCCGTAGCCATACACCTCGCCGAGCTCGGCGCCAAGATAGTCATTAACTACACCACCAGATCCACCGAGGCCGATCAGGTCGCCGCCGAAATCAACTCATCCGCCGACGCCGGTCCGGAACCGATAGCCGTCGTGTTCCGCGCCGATATCTCAGAGCCGAACCAGGTGGAGTCTCTCTTCGACGCGGCGGAGAAAGCCTTTAACTCGCCGGTTCACATCCTGGTTAACTCGGCTGGAATCCTCAATCCCAATTACCCTACCATTGCCAACACTCCCGTTGAAGATTTCGATCGCATCTTCAAGTACTTAAGGAACTTTTACTTAATTTTCTTCTAGTGAATAAGATTTAAGAGTATGAATATCAATGATGAGTGAATCTTGAACTGTTGTGTGTTTGTTCAGGGTGAACACAAGAGGATCATTCTTGTGCTGTAAAGAAGCTGCTAAAAGGCTAAAGCGTGGAGGTGGTGGGAGGATTATACTTCTATCGTCGTCATTAACCGAGGCGTTAATCCCGGGACAAGGAGCTTACACGGCATCAAAAGCAGCTGTTGAAACAATGGCGAAGATTCTTGCCAAGGAACTCAAAGGTTCAGGAATCACTGCAAACTGTGTTTCTCCTGGTCCTGTTGCGACTGAGATGTTCTTTGACGGGAAGAGCGAGGAGACGGTGAGGAACATCATCGAGAGGAGTCCTTTTGGTAGGCTTGGTGAGACTAAAGATATTGCTTCTGTTGTTGGTTTCTTAGCTACTGATGGTGGTGAGTGGATCAATGGGCAAGTTATTGTTGCTAATGGTGCATTCCTCACATGAATATGATTTCATTGGAACTGTCTATTAGAGAAAAAATCTGTCTTTTTATTTCAGTGTTTATGATTCTGAAATTAAAGTATTGAAATTGTGTTCTTTTCATTCATAAAGAAGTTTGAAACTGCAGGATTCATATTGACAATTTCATGAAGTAGTTTGAGCTGTGGACTGAATTCAATCTCTTATATTTGTTGGTGACTCAAGAATCTGCAATATACTACAATGCATAAACAATGCCGAAAGACCAACCAAGAAGCAAAACTGGAAAAGCTCATAGTGCCATAAAGAGCACCAACATACTCACCAGAGCCGAGCTGATTAATGAATCATACATATGGTTATGATCACTATGCCCTGATGTTGGATCTCCGATTTGAATCGGGAAATTACACTGTTCTCGAGAAATATTCCGGGTAGTGATCGTCGCAAGCCCCTCAAAGTCGCACGCCTCTGCCTTCTGGTTCTGCACCTGAAAATACATGTTGAACGCATACGATGCATTCCCGACTTCATCAAGATTACCACAAGAGGAACCATACCCTAAAGCTGTGCAGTCAGAGAAGGTACACGCGTAGTTTACGTTATCCCCGAGCTGGTTAGTGTTATTGCTGAAAGTGTGGGCATTAGGGTTTAACATACACCACTGGTTTTGCAAGTATTGAACATTTTGAGCTCCGGTCAAGATCTTCTTCTGACCTGCCCCTGACAAATCCGCCGGAAACTTGGGTTGGCCATCATATTTGAATATCCCCCAGTGACGTTCAAAGTTACCAGGAGCTATACTCTTTGCATCTTCATCAATGAATCCAAAGAGATAAACTTCAATGTAACCGGGACGCGCAGGTGTTCCTCTGTTGGCTGCTAGCTTCGGAAGCAGACCTGTGTAGAAGCGTTCTGCATTTGGGATATTAGCGTTCTTGTCACCATCCGTTGGCCAACCAACTTCTCCGACTATAACCGTCATATCTCCGTGACCCAATGCTTTAAGGGAAGCCAAGAGGGTATCAAAATTGGCGTCAAAGACATTCGTGTAGATAACACCGTTATCGCTAACCGTGTTTTGGCCGTCAAAGAAGGCGTAATCGAAAGGGAAGTCGCTGCTGAGGTAAAGACTTAGGAAAGGGTAAATGTTGACAGTGAAGGGAGCTTTGTTATGAGCTAAGAAGTTGACTATGAGTTTCATCTCTTCAAAGATGTCTTGACGGAAAGTTCCGGCGGAAGGAACTGGGTTTTCCGGTGGAGAATTGTAGACGTCGGCGTTTAAAGGTACAGTGGCTTTGATGAAATCTCCAACTCCAGCTTCGTTTAATGCTTTCTGGATGTTGAAGAGTGCTGGATAAGTTAGGTTTATGAATGATCCATTGTAAGCTGTCAAAAACGGCTCATTTCCAACGGCGACGTATCTGCAAAGAAACTACATTTAGTTTCCAAAATTGTTCAAGTTTTCTTGGTGAAAAATCAAAACTTTCTTTACTTGATTTTAACGTCGTCGTTGAAACGAGTGATGTTTCTTCGAACCCAATCTTTAGCTCTGTTATAGCTACACATGGCTCTGAGCTGATCATTAGGGATAGCAACCATAACTTCGATGCCGGAGCCGGCAAGAGCTACCATGGTGTTTGTGTCGGCATCGAAAAGCTTCACTTTTTTAACGTTGTTGTCTTTCAACATCTGAACCACCGTCTTAGGAGGGAGCTGGTGAGTTGCCATCGTTCCCCAGTTTACTCCCAAGGCGGAGACGTTTCCGGAGAATAAAGATACGGCGGAGATGGTGATGTAGAGTAAGATGACGACGGTGGTGCTCTGTTTTCGTCGGTTACTCATTTTGGGCTTACTTTGTTTTTCAAAACTTTGTGATTTTGATGCTTTGCGGGGAAAAAATCTGGTGGATTCTATTGTTAGTTTAATGTATGAGACGAATCAAAGAGAAAGTTTTCAAAAAAGTTGGAGAATTAGTAATAATACGAGAAAAAAAAAAATCTGTTTATGTAGTAACTGATAGACAAAGAAGAAGATGAAACTTTTAACTTTATTACT
>OVAQ01000083.1:35470-58028 GCA_900406345.1 Erysimum cheiri
CTTTTGTAGTTGTTGGCCCATCTCTGACTTGTTACTCATAGTAACTACAACGAAATAGTAAGAAACAGAGAAGAAAGAAGAAGAGTAGAACACGTTAGTTAATGAAAAAATAATAACAAATATCATATATAGAATTATGATTGTAATAAATGTGGATCTATGGAGGTCATATGATATGAGGTTCTTAATGAATGTATATATTTTTTTGGTCGGTCTTTGAGATGTTTTATTACATAAAACGCAAAGTGAATTGCTTGGGGTCTAAGTGATTGCCTGATTGGCACGAAAAACGACGCCGTTTTTCAGGTCAAATCCCGAAAGCGACACTCTCCACGTGCTTGTAATAACGAAACTTCACCGATCCGATAAACAAGCCCCCTACTCACCATAAATCATAACTCTTTCCTTGTCTTTTTATTTTTCAGTTTTATTAAACCGACGCTGCATAATTTTCGGTACATGCACATTAGAGGAGTATTATTTAGTACTAGACAAAAAATTTTAAAAAATTTGGACTATACTTCAATAATATTGAGATAAATAATTCAAAAATAGTAAAATACAAGCCCATGACAAGATGCACATCAAACTAGCTGGACATCAGTTTGAGGGCTTGCGAAAAGAAAACTATTCTAATTTCTTTGTAATGATATAGGGGCCGATTGGTTTAAGAGACTTTCGCTTTAGAGACCGTAAAGAATTTGACTTCACAAACTTTCGTTTTAGAGACTTTCACTTTTAAAGTCTAATTGGTAACAAAAGTTATCAAACTTGTGACTCTTACCTTTATAATTATAAGAACAAAATTATTACAAAAAGAAATATATATTTTTACCAAAAATAAAAAAAGGGAAAATGGATATTAAAAAAAAGAGGAAAAAAAAGAAAGATAATTTATCAAAAAATTATTTGATAATATATATATATATATATATATATATATATATATTTATAGAGAGTTTTCAATTATTGAGGAGAGAAGAAATAAAAAAGTGCTCGACGAAGCTCTTGCTCTGTCAGGGACGGTAAGCTCTGGCTTCTCCCTCCCTCCTTCATGCTACTTGTTTTCCGCTCTGTCTCTTTTCTCCCGCCCTGTGGTAAGCGTCGTTGGANCAAACTGAAGATTGCTAGGATTTTGCTTTGGTTTCCCTCTTTGGGACTTCGTTTCTCTTCCTCAGCTAATGGTCATGTTTTAGTTGTGGCTAGAGCTTTTGGTTAGGGATTACAACCTTGTTTGATGTAAAATTTCATTGGGTACTTCTCTGTGTGGGGTTTCTAGTGGATTGCTCTTGGCTCTTCTTCTCCTTTGTTGTATTGTCGAGGTTGTTGTGGCTAGATTTGGCTCAGGTCTGTTTAAGGGGTGCGTCAATTGAATGGTAGCTCGCTAAGGAGGCATCTACGACCTCTCTCTGTATCCATTATGGGTGTGGAGTTGGTTTTCAAGACGATGCAGTGGGCTCGATCTTTAGGTCTTCTTTTGCGAGGAGGTGGTCAGCTTTGTGTATGTAGATGGCTCAGGCTGGGTTTACGAGTGTCCGCGTGTTTGATCAGTTGGTCTTGGTTGATGTATCCCCTTGTCGGAGTTCAAGGTTTCTTCCTTGTGCCTTAGTCTTTTCGAGTTTTTCAGCTCTTTAGTGAGAAAACTTGGGTTTGGTTTATGTTCTTTGGCTCCTTTGTGGTCCTGCTTACATTTCTGCTGGAGTTGCTATGTGTTTTTATCACGGTTTAATGGTTGTGTTTGATCTCCGGCCTCTGGTGTTTGTTCGTTTGGTTTGTTTCTTCGTGAGGCTTGGGTTTGTGGTGCAGTTCCAGCCTCTACAGGTTTGATGGAAAGGTTAGTAGGACCTTACTTGGACTAATTTACAGTTTTAGAGTTATTGAGCTTTTTGTTTTAAGCCCTTCATCTGTTTTTATCTTTCATATGTTTCCCTTTCCTTTGGGGCTTTGCTTCACTCTTTTGGGCTTTGTTTCCCTCTTTTGGGCTATATTTTCGGGGATTTCTCTGTTTTCCGCGGCATCTGCTTAATATTAGGTTTCTTTGTATACCAAGTGGACACATCCACCTTTGTACTAGTTGTATTCACTTTTTTTTTTTTTTTGTTCGAAAGTTGTATTAACTTTTAATGAATAAAGGAAACACTATTGTGAAAGAAAAAAAAAAAAAAAAAAAAACAAAATAGCGCTCTTCATTAAACAAAAATGAAGTTCTACAACGGAATGTATTGTTTACATAACTACCCGCTGACCAAAAAACCACTATCACAGCTTACTTTAATACTGTAGATGCTTTCAGGTCAACAATTTTACAGAATGAAGAAAACAGCAATGAAATTTGCTAAATTCTGATGCATATACATGGTTATTTAGCATAGTTTTGAAATATTCAGCTTTTGGAATAATTTATGCATTAAAGATCCAGTTAAAGACTCTGGCTTTATAGTCTTTGGAGTCCTCAACAAGAATTCGAACTTTGAAACTAATTAGTTTATTGAAAAGATATAAAAAAGAAGCAGGAAATAACACTTCTCAAGAGTATATACATACATATATATATATATCTCTCTCTTTTTTTATCTATACGACGAGTTCATCTTCAAGATAACTGTATTCAAACGTGAACTCGTTTTTGATCCTCTGACACCTACAAAGACATTAGAGAAAAAGCACTACGATTATCATCTCCAGTGACAACAACAATCGATAATACGAAAACATGAATCAAATCATACCATCCTCCTTCTTGATTCTCGTCTTTGGGGGTTTGGAAATCGAAATACACATAAGCTCCTTGTTCATACTCATCGGTTGCAATCTTTGGCTCTTTATGCCTCTGAAACCAAGTGTTGAACTTTCTGTGGTATCTCCATGACTGTTTCTTCAGCTCTTTTGCAGCTAGATATTGTTGATATGAGTTCTAACAAGACAGAGGAATGACTAACCGGTAAGGCTGAGGGAAAAAATATGATAAATAAAACATGGAACAGAGCGTTGGTTTTCCGTACCTGCTGATAATAAAATGCAAAGAACAAAGTATCCGTTCCATAACCGTCGCTGCCTAAACGTTCCCAGAGCAAAGGGTTGTTTATGATTGGTGCTTGTGTTTGGGGAAATGTTTGAGGTGTGATTGCCGGGTTCCTCTGTTCAAAATCATCGGGAATATGAAATTTAAGCAGATATTATTAAGTAGAATTCAGAAGAATGGTATACCGGAGAGTAGGGTCTAGGACGTTCTGAATCTATGGGTTGAGGACGTTTCAAGAAAGCAGCTTCAAGCATCTGGAGATTGTGCATTTGATCTAATTCTGAGTTACTTCTCCGTCCAATGACCCCGAGGCTACTTGAAGACTGACCCGGTTGAATGGGTTGTCCAGGAGAGAAATCAGGACCGCTAGATACCTGTACTGGATCCAACATGTAGCTGGGCATCCCTGACTGAACATGAAACAGAAAACGCAAAGTAGGGAGGATTAGAGGCCACCCTTAGTTGCTTGGTTAAATAGAATACAGCTATTATTATGTGCATCCATAGACCACATTCATTATCGAAGTGCATATGTGAAGTTTAACTGTTTAAGCGAGGAATGACAAATCAAAACGCTCACCAACACCAACAAAGACAGAATAAATGTATTCACTTTAAAATTTCCTTTAGAGACCTATCTGATGGAAAGCGCATATCAAAGAGGTACAAAACGGTTAATATATGTGAGCACAGATCTATTCATGCTTACCGGAGTATCAAATAGGACTTTAGAATCATCCTCATTTGGAATAGTTTTTGAAGTTGTTATGGAAGTTGTCTCATCAGGTAAGTTTTGCTGCAGTTGATCATCATTTCTGGCATGGTCTACATCTGCACAAACATCATGAACAGGCCTTTTATTTTGCTACTAGATTTCATCTGCACTTTCAAAACTAGAAACCAAAAACTAAGGCTCCAACAACTGTAAAGTTTAAGTAACTGCCACGATGTGTAGAACTCCTTCACAAAGTGGTTTAACTTTAATCAAATGATATAAATCCTAGATTGTATTTTACCATAGATGTTAGTTGCTAAATCCAGAAGTGTCTATTCACAATCTTAACAGTCATTGTACCTGCAACAGAAGGCTGCTGACCCAGTTGTTGAGTCATGGCATTTGACTGCTGCTGTAGGGAGGTAGAGCCCATGACATTAAAACCTGGTGCCTGAACTCCGATTCCCAAGCTTCCATGAGGAGAGATGGAAGAGCTCTGAGAAACAGATTAGAAAAGATAATCCCTTATTATGATGGAAGGTTTTGAGTACCATTAAGCATGTGATTATTTAATACAATTCAAAACGAACATGCTCAAGCCCTAGTAAGTAGACAACATGCAAACAAAAAGAAATCGCTACCTGCTGTAAAAGAGGATTTTGCTGTTGTGAAGAAAACTGCTTCTCGTTTCCTCCAGCTAGAGAAGGAATTCCTAAGAGGTTACCGTGGCCTTGCTGTACTTGCTGCAACCGCTGTAAAAATTTCTCTCTTTGATCTGGTGCTATTTCAGTTCTTCCACGGACCTAAAAGCCAAATAACATGTACGTATTTATATAGAAAAATAAGACAGTAGAAACTAACAAACCACAGGACAACAAACCTTAACCAAGCCCATGGGATGTATAACCCTGGGAATACATCTCAAAGAGCCTGGTTAGGATTATGTTAAGAATGTAAACACAATTCTACACAGAGATGCACATTAAAAGAATCAAAAGTTGTTTCTGAAGTATGTTTCAGAACACGAAAAAAAACACTAACAAGTAAAGCCGTGATATTGCTCAGACTACCAACTATAAATATAATGCACGTCCCACAGATCCTTGGATTATAAACAAATTCAAAACACGCACCGTTTCATTCTGACTCTGAAAGGGACTACCAGGCCTCCACTGCGAACCAGATACAATAGATGGTGAAAAAGCTCTACCGATACTAGCCGCAACATCACCAGGGTTACTATCAGAGACAGTTCCATCATTACCCTTTGCAGTTGGTGGCAATACCATTTTGCTCAGTGGAGAAGTTAGAGGTTGGACGTTGCTCTCAACTCCCATTATATTTCTCTTCGCAACTTCAGCTGCTGAAGTAGCACTAATGCGAGATCCATTAGCTGGAATTGGAGACGGAGGCTGGCTTGGTTGGGGCTGGTTGGGGATACCAACTCTACCAATACCCCTCAATGGAGCATCAGCAACAGATGAGGGTGGTTTACGAGAAAGCAAGGTTGTTGCATCTTCTTCCTTGGCAGCCACTGGAGACAAACTTCCCATGCTTTCTGTGGAAGTTTGAACAGGAATAGAAGTTGATAAGGCAACTGGTGCATTTAAAACATTACTGGCAGGCACACTCAAACTTGGACGTCCCCCAGCAGGTGTTGATGGTGCTGAGTGAAGGCTTGCGCCATTCTTTGGGGGAGGGGTTTTTGGAACAGTCTCAGAACTGCTATCCAGTAAAGTTGAATCCTCTGTTTTCTCTTGAGAAGTACTCTGATGATGAGTTGGCAAACTTATACTCTGAAACAACGCAAAAATAAAGATATATAAACAAAAAATTCTCAAGAAAAGAGATATATAAGAATACTTACCCGAACTTGAGATGCTGATGCTGCCAAAGAACTCTTCATGCTCAAAGGAGTACCCTGACAAATGTGAGTCAT
Organism: Erysimum cheiri; assembly: GCA_900406345.1. NCBI lineage: Eukaryota > Viridiplantae > Streptophyta > Magnoliopsida > Brassicales > Brassicaceae > Erysimum > Erysimum cheiri. Next base: position 41,147 of record OVAQ01000083.1, read on the forward strand.
GTTATTTCTAAATTTAAAGCTAAATGACTTGTAATTACAGTGGAAATGTCCTGAACTTCAAATAGATTCCTGAATTCCTGCGCTCTTTTCGCAAGACAAATACAGCCTTCCTATTTCCTCAGAGAGGGAAAATTAAGCAAATAGAGATATTGCAACATATAGTCACCTTGACGAGGGGACCAGCAGTAACTAGATCTTCAAGACCCTCCACTTCGTCTAGTGGCAACGTGCTATAGAGCTCATCGACATCACAGAATTCGTCAAAATCATCCTACATAGAGAAAAGTTATAAACAATCCAGGAGAATATCAGTGTACCTTAATGTTGAAAACCCATAGTATTATATGAAAACACATAAGCAAAATATTCCAGGTTATAGATAAAACAGACCTGATTTCGTTCAACATAATCATCAAGAAAATCTTTGACGTCATTTACTTGTTCTGGACTTAATTCATCATTGTCCAGAAGCCTCAAGATCAATTCCAACTTTATTATATGATCCCTGTGCCTTGTAATAGATGTCTCAAGATGAGTCTGAAAGGGGAAAACAAAACAAATGACATGATTCACCAGAAGACAAGGAATTAAAGCATTTGCATACTGATGCATATTTTTCAGAACTTACCAATCTGGGTGGCCTTGTCTTTCCTTTTTTGACAGACAGTCCTTCCAACTCAGCTTCAAAGCTATCAATCTGTGACTCGAGTTCACTCACCTATCAAAAGCAAAAAAATGAGAGATGAATCAGCTACAGCAATGATGTAAGATGATCCATATGGACCTAACTACCTAGTTTCCCCGGCAAATCAACCGTAGTTAGCCTAGGGGTTTCACAAACACCATTAACATTAGTTCACTATGAAATCAATAATTAAGCATGAACACGCCAAAGAACTCACCACATTGTTCAACCAATCCCTTGTCTCTGACTTTGCTTTCTCTTTTGGGTCCTATTAGACATGAAGATGAAAAAATCAGTAGCCTGACTAGCGAAAAGAGTTTCCAACAGATTTCACAAACCAGAAATGTGTTGATAGTAACTCAATGACGTTACAAGGAAAAACACTCAATGATAGCAGCTCAATGACGTAAGAAGGAAAAAAACTGTTCATATTTACAATGGAGCAGTAGAAAAACACTCATTGATACTTATTTGTCCACCATCTCCTTCAAAAATGAGAAAAAGACAGCTTGCACTACATTGCTCTTAAAAATGATGCAGCAAGATTCTAAAAAATTGAACACAAGTATTTTGCTATTTAATTGGCAGTCTGAACAATGCATGAGAAATTTCCTTAATCAGATTCACATGAACAACAAAAGCGAAGACTACCCAGATCTTGCCAAACAATTATTGGCAGTTCAAACACTTCAGTTTCACATTCTTTTTGGTGGAAAAATAAATTCAAAGGAAACGTAGAGAAATTCTTACAGTTTTAGGTTGCTGACCCAGTCCTTCCTTGGAGAAGGCTTTTGTCTTGGTCTCTTTCTCACAGATTTTAAACCTCTCCATCTCTCGCTCAATGAGCTTCCGAGCGTCAACCAGGGATTGCTCATATGATGCACTGACCTAAGTCAAATAACAGATAATCTGCTCAGTTCAGTCCAAAACAAATGTGTATTAAGATTCCTTCATAAATAGAACAACATCTAAGGAATACAAAAGTGATAATGTAGATGAAGCTACTCCTTTCAGCTATATAAAACTAGCTATAGAGGGTAGCCAAAAGTATGACAGGCAAAACCACCGCCGCAAAGCACCTTACTCAAACAAAACAAAAATCAAAATTTTTCTTTAAGATGATAGGAAAGCTTTAGTTATAACGTGATGATAAGATGATGACGTGATTAAAATCATCACCAAGTAATAGAGATAACTAAACACAGCCATAGACTACGGTTTGCAGGTAAAATCTAATAGAATGCAAGGGAGCCACAGGGCCTCATAAGTAAATTAAAAAAAAAGGTGTCAAAGATGGAAGACCACTGACTTTCTTATCTTTGATTTCACTGGACTGAATCCATGTCTTGATCTGGTCTCTGTACCGCTGCAACTTCTTGATTTCCTTCTTCAAGTCCGCCTCAAACTTTTCCTTTTGGTTAACATTATCTGTATCATATACCTGAAACACCAAAAAAGTCCGAAACCGTGTTTTTTCCTCTGTCCAGTAAAAAACTTTTCTGCTTCGAAAACAAACATTCTGCTCACATTCCACTGCATAAAAAACAAACGGAGCTCGATATTGAGTTCCACTGGATAATTACCTCACAAAACAAACAAACAGAAAGTTATAAATAACAAAAACTTGCAAATCAAACAAAAAATTCATCCACGAGTTCCAATAAGTGCTCAAAGTCAGAGAAATCTCCAATCACACACATCAGGCTAGACTGGAACAATACAAGTATCCAAAATTTTTAAATTTTGACTGAGGGCAAATGCATAACGCAAAAATCGAATTCCAAATCTAAACACAGTGATTCAGTAAACTCAATTCTATATTAGATCTTCCTGCATTCTCCAAATCAACGATGAACAATTGAGCACACACAAAACAAAACAAAAAATCAATTATTAAGAACTTGTGGCCAGGAGGAAACGTTACCTTGTTCCAGATGCTGTCGAAAACATCAACACCTTCTTGAACCTTCTTAAGCACCCGATCTATCTCGCCTTGTAATTTACGGCTCGCACCCATTGAAGCCGAACGAGAGAAGATACTCAGATGATTTTATACAAAAAAAGTTCGTCGGATTTTGGTTCCGGAAAGTAGCGCTGACAGTATTAGGGTTTTTTTTTTCTCTGTGTAACTGACGATGATTTTGATTGGATCGTTAAAGGGATGATAACAAAATTCAGAACGAGTTCGAACTTCGATATTGACGGCCCAAATTAATAGAGTAACCGGGCTTTTTATTCTCCGATCTACCCCTCTTTTTTTTAGTACTTTCTCAATCATACCCCCTATTTTTTAGTCATGTTTCTCCAAATGTGAAAGTCTTTAATAATTTATGCATCTCATTGAAGATCAGAATTAAAACAAAGTAATAAAAGTAAATTTTAAGTATAAAGAAAAACAAAAATTAAAATAAAGTTTTTAAAATTTTTATGGAACATTTGAATATAAGGCGCGAACCGTTAATTGATTTTTAACTGTATTATTTTACTGCTCGAATTAAATATACATTATATTTTTTTTCATGGGCGCGTATTCAATTATCAATATAATGGCATCACGACTTGCGTTAGTAAATTCGAACTAAAAACTTACCTTATTAGTAACTTTTTTTAACCGTTCAACTTCTACTATTACAATCATATATTATTAATTATATTTACATATATGATATACATTACAAATGTTTTAGTTTTTATTCTGTATATAATATTTCTTATCATAATATACAAAATTACATATTTTAATTTCATATGACTTTATAATCACTCTTTTTATTTTTGAAACACAAAAAATAGTTAACTGACTATATTTATCTTTCTTTTTTTATTGTGAAACGGTATGATTTTTACTATATCTTCTATATATATATATATATATATTTTTTTTTTGATAAGGCTATATCTTCTATATATTTATATTGAATTTCATTAGATCATAACCAATTATATATATCAAATAATAAAAAAAAATTGATTTTTTTCTACAATAGTAGACGTAATAAAAATAAAATAATGGTCTTTTTCTTCAAATGTTTTTTAGAAAAAAAAACTTTATATACTTTATTGACCAAAAAATTGATGTAAGTGGTCGAAAGAAAATTATAATGGGTAAAATTAAGCGCCTACTGAAATTTCAGGGACGAAACGTGACATTGTCGCTCTTTGCATCTTACAAATGGGGTCCCCTTGTCTCAGTTCGGATAAAACCGAGTTAACCAGAACCGGTTCAACGCACCAGGACGGTTCGAGAAAGCAGTTGGGCAATCCCAATCTCTCGTCGTCGGACGGCCGTTCGTTCCTCACTCCCCGGTGTCACTTCCGAATCTTCTACTTAGCTAAAGAATCTCACTGATACATGAGGTAATTCTGAAACGCGTTATACGCAAAGCCATCGTTGATCTCTATGTACCCATTTGTGAGAAGCTCCGAGCTTTACGTACTCGTACACACTTGTTGGTGATGATGTCTCTATGAAACGTTCTTCACTCAAGAATTTCCATATCTTCCATGAAGGTAGTAAATCATCTGTATTATATGAGATAATAACTATAAAGTGTTGTACATTGTTGCACAAGATGTCTCTTTTTGTTCGAGTACTAAAAATTCAATTTTAGACGAATTCATCAGGCTAACAAAGCAAATCAAAGGTTCTTCTTTTGAGGCTTTTTCACTTCCTGAGTGATCATAAAAAGGTTGCTGCAGTCTTTAAGCCTTCTTGGTTCTTCTCAATTCCAGCTGAAACCATTCAAATCAAACTGTTTCGGACGCGTTGTTGTTGTGCCGTAGTTTTCGCCATGTGTGTTAAGATCCAACGCTGTTCGGGTGTGTGTTTCAAGCTTACAACCAGCACCATTCTCGTTGAATCTTTCTTCTGTGTACTCACTGTTGTTGCTACTCCCTCCTCTGTGTTCTTGTAATCCCACTCCTATTGACAATCTTCCAGGGCTTCTTCTTGAAGACGATATTCTCGGTTCTGCGTTGTTAACCATTGTGGAAAGATATGGCCTATTGTTATTCTCTCTGAGCCCTTCTTCTTCTGCCCATGTGAGCTCCATTCTATGGAAGAATGGTTCTTCCATTATCTCTTTCTGCTCTGAAGTCGAATCTCCAATGTATGTTCTTAATCCTAGTCTGTTGTCAAGCATCTTTGGGGCTTTCTGTGTTCCTTCACTTGAGGTTAGGCAGCTGTCCAAGGAGGAGTTAGGTGGATACGTTGTTTGCATCTGTTGATGGCGTAGATTTTGCACTTCTTTCGATTCTAGGAAGCTAGAGTCTGGATAGTCTGCTGACACTTTGGATACTAATTCTGAGAGTTGAGCTTTAGTTGCTTCAATCCCAGCTGCACCTAGGTTCTGTCTTCCAAGAGTCTCTTGTGCTTTCTCCAGAATTGATTGCAGGTACTTTCCTTGAGCCTCTATCCTGAGCTGCAAATGTCGCTGCACCTGGCTCAGTTTAAAATATTTTTAATGAAATCGTAACTAAATGCTTTCTTCTCTCTGTTTCTATCTAGTTGTTCTAGCCTCTATTGATGCTCTGCACTTATGATTTTTCTCTGATTTATGTGTTTCTACATGTTGAGTATTGGTATCTTTTGATGAGTGAATCCACATAGTACAGTATATGATACCTCAAGTTGCTCGTGTAGCCTTCTCTGAACCTCTATTTGCATTTGAAGGGCATCACTTATGGGCAAGTTCCTGGTTCACAAATACAGGTCATTTTTTGAAAATTCATGAAGCTACAATATTTAAGCAAGTAGCCATATTCTTACATGCTCGGCTGTGGTCCAATGCTTAAACTCTCGCTGTGACTTTCGTCTGCTTCAGGGGTGTGTTCTTCCACCATGGTCATCACACCTAAGCCAAGTTATAATTTTAGTTCATTGAAGGAAATAATTTTGAAAAATGGAAACTTTAAAGTATTCTTGTATCTGAGTAATGAAATAACTAAGCTTACTTGTTTTGTTTAAACTGCTGTTAGCTTGTCCATTAAGATTCTTGCTCAGCCTATATTTCTGGTAATCAAATCATGATATCAGTAACCTTCGTTGAAACAAAAAATAGATATTACAGATTTTTCACTTGTTGATATATCGTCATATCTGTGCTACTTTGACATTTTTTTACCAAATGAATTGATGAGCCAGTCATGTACAGAAACCTGATGAGTTTAGGAATATGTGTGTATAAGAGGTGATGGTTTACCTGAAGATGACTCTTGAGATGGTATAAGGTAAGGCCTGGAATACCCATGACCTTCATGATTGTCTTAGGAGTAGCCTCTGCAGAGACAAAAGTATACACATTAATACATTAATGTCTAGAAGCCTGATTGTCAAAGATGGTTCATTTGCTAATAGTATGACGTACTATCTCCTCCTCCAAGCTGGTTGACCGCTTCGACAAATCTCTCGTGAAGGTCTGGAGTCCATTTTAGTCGTGGCTTTGCATCGGTTGAGAGGATGAGTCCTGAATCGCCTGTGCCATTTCCTCGGAGGAATGGATGCCTTTCAGAAGGAATGGGCATTCTCGATGAAGAGAGAATGCTCTTTCCTTGGTGCTGGTTGTGGTAATACATAACTCTGTCTTCGAAAATAAAAATGTAAGTTTATCCACCTAGCAATACGGCATTAATAATGGGTGTAAAGACCAAATGTTTTTCTATTACCTGACACAATCTTAGTTTTTAAATGCAAGCCTGCTGCACTCAGTTCAGAGATACACTATGGTTTGCAACTCCACCAACTTGGGAAGATGTCTTTGCTGCTTTCTTTATTTATGCTGTTTTTTCTCTCAAGCCGGGTTCTCTCTCAAGAGTAAAAAGTCTATGCAACTTTGCTTTATAAAGAAAGGTTGAATGGAAAAAAGGTAAACTAGAGGATGATAACTAAGGTATGGAATATGAATAACTGGTCCAATCGTTGCTTTTTTATTTGCGCTCTTATCGTTTAAACTGTTGATTGTGTGCTTAGATTATTTTTTCTTCTTTTGATTCCTATGGACTACAACTTTTCAGTGCAATTCAAGCATTGCATTAGATACCAGAATTGATCCCAAAAAATGCATCATATGCGCATTCTTTCACCATTCTGGTATATGAAAGTATCTTATTCTCCAAATCTTTTTGACAACTTTTCTACTTGGGCAAATTAAAGGAATTCATTCTTTTTCCTTATTCCTCAATTTTTTCAAAGTCCACAGCTCTAACCTCTCTATCTCTTGGAGGTATATTCTCAATGCTTTCCACTTGTCTGTATTGTTTTTGTTCCTACTTGAGAGTCATTTTTTCAGTCTCTAGGTACATCTTGAGTCTAAACAATTTCTACTGAAAGTTTAGGTTAGATTTTACCAAAATCTTTATGGCCATGTTTCAAGAATGTATAGTGATGATATCCGTATGATTTTATGCACGAAGAATAATCAAGTATGTGATAGCAAAGGGGATGCAAGTTTATGTTTCAACGTTGCTTTGTATTGGAAGATAATTGAAAAAGCGAATAAAGAATATTTCATGCTGTCTCCTTCAACAAGTTTAGTACCTATTCTCTCTAAACAGTATAAAAATTTGGTGGGGGTCCCATATCTTACATTCTTTGATTGGCACAACATATATGGCCCATCCATGCTTGTGTTATCTATGTATGCTTGCATGTTATGTATGTATGCATAAGTGCATCACCTTTCCTGTCTGTTCCAAAGGCAACATAACATGTCTTCGTGCATATTTTTATGTATTGTTTGTGTGTTTATGTGAGCGTATGTACATATTGTTATTTGTATTAATGTATAAGTTCATGAAGCATATATGCTTAGGCTGCTTTCTTACAGTGTACTTCCCTGAATCTACTTTTCTGATCGACTACAGCTCTAAATTCCGTCATCGATCATATTTTGGTGTTGGATCTCTGATTTTGATTTGGACTTCACAATTATATTTCTCCTGCCTGCAGATTAAGTATAGGGATACTATTCTATATGATATACAGCTATATAGAATAAGTTGATGGATAAAGATATATAAATATAGAAGTCGTGATTGCCAAATGCTGTAATTGTAGCTTCTCTATGTGCAATTGAGAATATATGCACTATCTAGTATAGAGTCTCACATATCTTAATAAGTTTGATAGATGCCTTACAAAGAATAAAAATAAAACTAGGTAGAAATATGGTCTACTGTTTTGAAGGAAAATGTCAAAATACAAATCTTATGTTCCCTGAATGATATCTTTTGCATTTTTTGCAATCTTTTTTTGGTGAAATCTCATGGTTCTGATTTCTCATTAACACTTTATTCTGTTTGGTGAAGAACCTTTTTCATAACCTTCAGTTAAAAGTATTTGAGCATATTGCCTTAATAGTTGATTGGCATGTGGGTGGGAATATGCTTCCACAAAGAGAGGCTTCATATTATGTGCTCCAAGTTTCAAAAGTCTATTTGAATACCATCAAAAGTTAATTTAGCCTAGCAAAAATCTGTGTTGAACTCTTTTTATTGGTTTCACTTTTACCAGATATTTATAGATAATTCTGTGCTCTATATCAAATGTAGTTTCAGAAAATATCAAATTTTAAGGATGCTTTTTGCAGCAGGGTCTGTTCTTCACCCACTAACGAAATTAAAAGAAAAGATTTGACTCTATCATGTTGCTCCATAGCTGCTGGTATCAGTCTCTAATATCAAATGCTATGTGTTTTGCAGACCTAGTGCTTAACTCATTTTTACGATATGTTATCGCCTTTCTTATAACTGTTAAATCTTGATCACCTGTGTTATACTACTTTGTACTTAATTCTTTAGTCTTTTCCCCTGTTTTTTTTTTTCTTTTCTTTTACTTTGCTCATTGAAATGTCACTCTTTAAGTGAAAGAAAAGAGTGATAGAGACAAAATGTTCTTCCTTGTACGTTTCATTTCTCTTTTACAGATGCTTGTTCTTGTTTACTAACTTTTACTGTTTGATCTCTGGTCCATAGGGAGCATAATTCAACACGTGGGCTGCATTGTGGGATTGTGATTCGCCTAATCGAACGAGAGAGGATTGGATGGATACATAAAACAACAAGAAGCGGGAAATGACCGCGTAATTATATTCTTTTGGAGAAAAAAAATGGAGAGTAAAAGTGGAGAGAATGAGAATATGAGAATCCAAAACTAAAGAAAGCTTGGTGAGTCGCATTCTCAACTCAAGAATCTTTCCTTGTTCATCTCAACCCGAACTTGGAAAAAAAAGAGAGACTATTTGGGTCTATTTCTTTCCGCTTTTAATTAGTCTCGTTTCTTGAGTGATATTTTAATGAATTGTGATTCTTATAAGCACAACAAAAGATTGGGAGAATCATTGAGAGTTTTGTGTTCACCACAAGACAGTTATTATCCAACCGAATATAAATCTAGTAGTTTTGTGCATTTGATGAATATTAGTATGAAACTAATGAAAATTGAGGGCACTAGGCGGCTGGTTGTAAACGCAAATGCTGGCTAAATTCGACAACTCGGATCTTTATGAAGTAGTTGGCACTAGTGCCACTAGTATTAACAAAAAAAAAGTAGTTGGCTTTTCAGTTCAGAATTCTTTTGTTCGTTTACTTTCTTTTATATTCGGTTAAAACATTTATTTCAAAAGTTGTTTTTAACCCTTTGGGAACATGGAGAAGTAAGATTCCAAAGATAAACTTGGATTAAGCAAAAACATCCCACCTTTAACATATCAATTATATATATCATCAACTAGAAATAGATGGAATTAACCGGTTCTGACCGGTGCAAAGATTCTGATTGAATGTTTCCACAATGTACGGTTGGATCAGCTTGGTTCTGTTTAAGATGACGACGCGTCATCAGAGTAGTGGCTAATTCGTACGGAACTAAAGTAGTCTCCTCCGTAGGTAATCAATCGGTGGACTCTCTTTCTTGCCGAAGCCGAACAGAGGAGGAGGAAGCAAAGTAGCAAACAGTAACAGAGTATAAACCCTACGACCCAAATTAAAAAAAATCTCGTTGGGGTTTGTTGGGATCGTCTTCTTCCTGCGAAGAAAATGACAAATTCAGGGCATGAGACCGAAATCAGATGCCATCATTGCGCAGGCCCTCTTACAAAAAATTTGGTATTTTCCGCATCCAGCATGAATTTGCATATGCATATGATCTTTGGTTTTGTTTTTTTATAGAGCAAAATTCGTTCTTTTTTTTAACTTGGAAGCTGATTGATTTCAGGAAACCAGTGAATGGACTGTGGCTCCGTTCATCAGGGATAGCTTTTCTATGGTAAGTTTTTTTTTTTCCAAGAAATTTTGGGTTTTTGGAGGAAAAGTTGGACTCTTTTAGTCTAACCGTAGCTTGCTGCAATTGGTTCAGAAAATCAAATCGTACTTTGAGAATGCGAACTTTCCTTTTGTTTAAGGTTTATATGGATTAAATGGATTAGTTATTTATGTTTCGAAGCTTTGTTTTTCTATCATCTTAGATTGGATCAGCTGTTGGTGGTACTGCAAGTGCATTCATTGGTTTTAACCATGGTATGGAGATTTTCTCTTAACTTAAAATCTCGCATCGATTGTTTTCTCAATTGATATCTTCTTGTGAATATTTCTTTCAATTATCGAGTTTTGTTCTTCTCTCGTTGATTGTGTCTGCCTGTAATCAACTCCCACCATCAAATGTGTGCTAGTTAGGATTTTTGTATGACTCAAGAGAAAGAAAGAGTGTTGGAGTGTGTTAGAATGTCTCAAAAGTCATAAGCAACGGCTTAGTCATATACGATTAATTTGAGTTTTCTAGTCTGTTCTGAGGATTGGCCTGTGAGTGCATTTGATTCCTGGTCGTGTGGCTTATATTCTACTGCTGTAACGACATTCTTTTATTAGTATATATGTATTCTAGTAATGTTTTGGTTAGCAGTTAGTTTAAAGCTTGCTCGAAAGAGTCTGAATCTTTTTGTACTTCTTTCTAATGCTCTTGTTGATGAATATAGTGATGCCAATTGTACGCAAGTGGATAAAAGGACCCATGTGGTTACATTTTCTTGTTGGGGTAAGTTATCAACAAAGATGCAGAATTACCTACTTATGGTCTCTTCTATGTCTTCATGCTTTTTTAATGTCATTCCACGCTTGTTACATGCATCAACCATTCGCAAAAAACCAGTAAATTGTTAAGTCCAATTCTAGTAATGATTTTTTATTCTTTTCTGTATCAATGCAGGCACCGCCTGTTATAGTTCTTTCATCGGCCTGTGCTGGACTAGCAGGTTTGAGATCTCCTTCTCCTTCTTCACTGCTTTATACTATTGTGGAACATAAGTTCCTCGCGAAGAATGAAACCGGTCTTTTTATATGTTGTTATCTTGGTTTTGTCTCAGTAAGCCAAATTTTAAATGCTGCATCTTTCTTTGCGGATGCTTGCAGGTGGCACTGTACCCGCACTGGCACAGCTTGCTTCATCTTCATATCGAGCAGCAGTCCATTCATCTCAGCCACCACAGGCACAAGAGAAAAACAAAACACACAAGTCTACGACTTCTCCTTTGTAAAAAACACACAGCACAGTTCTCTCTTTTGTTTCTTTTTGTTCTTCATTTTGTATGTCAGTCTTTTCTTTGAGACAGAGATTCTTAGTGTAAATACTTGTATTTTATACAACTCGTTGGTGCTAAAAGGAAGCTTAAGCCGTGTCAAGTGCTAATGGTTTTGGTATTTCAATGTCTATTTTATGTCCATGGATCCTTCTGGTCACTCACATATATATAGGGATTATTTTTGAAGCTTCAGGAGCTGCGGGGTTTGTTTATAATATTTGAACAGTTTTGGCGCTGTTTTGTTAGATATCTCTTTACTCGAGGGTAGTCTTGGAATTATACAGAAATTTAGGGGATTAGGGTTTAGGAATTTGACCAAAGGCATTATAAAAATCGAGCAACTGTGGTACTCTAAGCTTCAACTACTTGATCTTATCTGAGCTGAGAAAAAGGGTTTATCGTTAGGGTTTCGACCTTTTCCGATCTTCACCGAGCAACCCCAATCTCCTTCCTTTGGAGGGTATGGCCGGCGGCTCCGGTGACGGAAGGGTATCGATTGCCTTAACCTTATTTTCCCTTTGTTTTCAGCGATGAAGACTGCTTGCTGCCTGAGCGTACGATTTACTCGGCGCTGTGATGGCTATTGCGAGCTTTAACACCCAACAATATGTGTTTTCTAAGTTTTAAAATTTGAATCAAGGTTTTCTTTCTTCTGGTTTTTGTTTTTGTTCCTTATCATCGATGATACGAATTTGTGGATTTCTAAATTCCTTTCTTGTTTGACAATCCATGTTCACGACTTATATACATTGAAAGTGTTGTTTTTTATTCTTACCAACCAGAAGATATTGTTCCTAGTTTATCTTTGTAGCCTATAATACAGAGTCTGATTTATTTTGGTTTACAAGTAAACAAAAATACCTACTGCTTCTGTTTATAGTTTCTTGAACACTCTCAAGAGAACCAAAAAGTTTAAAGATCTTGTCTTTTTTATGGTTATAACTAAGATTAAATCCCTGTAAGAGTTACAGGAGAACCTAATAGAATCCGGTCATTGTTGGATTCTAGGAAGAAGATAAGAAGCTTATATTCAAACAGCAGCTGAGTTTTTCCCATCTCTGGCTTCTTCTGCTAATGTGTCTTCTTTGATTGTCATTGCAAGTGCTACTTACTGTCTCTGACCTCACAGCTGTGTGGCTTCTTCTGAGAGATCTCAGAGCCGTTTGCAATGTTTCAGGCACTATCAGTGGCTGCTCCATTGCTTCAATGGTGTTTGAGCAAACAGGGCAACAAGGGTCTCGGGTTTGAGCTGTTGGGGTCACTTTGTCTAGACACTCAACATGGTAGACGTGATGGCACGGGAAAACACCAGCGGCTGGCATGTCTCCGGATCTCAATATCTTATATGAGCACCATGGAGATTTTTGAGATAAAAGCTTCTTGCAAACCCCGCATCTCTGATTTGCCGTTGAATCTGATTCAGTTCTCGGGTTTCCTGCTTCTGTTTCATTAGACCTTTCAACATCTACTGGTGAGCCTTGATGGTTTCGTGATGCTTCTTCCTCTACTGGTGAGCTTCGATGGTTTCCTGTGGACATGGTAGAACTGGAATCGAGATTTGTGGATGAGTCTTCTTGTTTATGATCAGGTTCAGGATTCTCACAATCTGAAACCGGGTTGCAGAAGACTCGTGGGTAAGAGCATTGAGTAAGGCTAGAAGGCTGTTTGCTTGGAGTCTCCCATGGAGCAGATGACTCTGAAAGTGACAGTAAAGACCTAAAACTCGTTGAGATGGCTGTACTGTCTCTATCAAATCTTGTATCCTGAGACACAATTACATCAAGAGCTACAAAGTTCAGCCGAAGATGAAATCATGAAAAGCTCATCTTGAATAATATACTGGAAATGTAGAAAAGACCAACTTACATCATTCAAGCATTGAGGATTTGAGCTATTTGGTCTTGGTACACTGTTAGCAATGCAGCAGGTTTTCTGTTCATTCCTATCAGAAGTAGATGAGGTTGGAGCCCATCTTGGAGATTGCTGAAATCTGAATTCCAAGCTTTTTCTTTGTCTACCGCTGCTCGAGTACAATGCAAAACCGGGACTCTCATCGCTCATATCCTGTTCCAAACCATCTCTAGTAAATCCAGCAGGCGAGAAGCTGAAATTCGTCCGCCATTGCAGGGCATCATCTTGACTCAATGAAGGAATATCCCTTCCGCTCCGGGATGGTGATGATTTTGTCGTAACCAGTGGCCTTGAGGCCACAATACAACAGAGTGCACCCGTTTTGAGCTCTGTTTTATTCTCACCGCCTTCCTAGTCCAAGCTATACTGCCAAAGGTCTTTTGTAACTTGTAAACACTGTGGAAAGCTTAGTTAGATTTGTAATCTTACTTATAAATAAAATTCTTGATTAAGCAGCTAAATCCCCAGTTTAGTGATAAAAAACTAAGAACTAAAGAAAAACACATACAAGCTGAGCAAGAACAGTTGTTTTGAGCTCTGATAATGACTGGAAAACAGCGAGAATTAAGATAGGCAAAAGCTTTGAACATTGTTTGAACTAAAAATATACGCATCACTAGTCAAACAAGATAAAGCATCGCAAAGGTACTTCATTTCAGTGGTGGAGAGAAAACCAAGAAGATAAAGAAACCCATTGGGATTGGGAATTCGAAAAAGATAATCAAGCGTCGGTGAGAGCAGAGATATAGACAGAAAATGATAATTTGAAAGAAAGAAAAAATCGAATACAACCCACCTTCAAAAATATGGAATGTGATAATCTGGGTTTGAGGAAAAAAAACACGAACAATTTGGGGATTTCGATGAGGAAGAGAAGAGAGATTTGTGTAGAATCGATGGCACTTCTCTTTACTTTTTCTCTGTCTCTCTTTCTTTTTTGAAATAAGAGACTAAAGAGACAGAGGCGACGGCTATGAGATTGGCCAATTATTAACCCATTATTAATCCTTTTTTTACTTTTTTAATCATTAGTATCAATTTATCATTAATCATTTGTTGTTTGAAATTTGTTTATTTTCTTTTCTTAAACATATAATAATTCTCGTTAATCCCACTCATTGTTTTTTGTTGTTTTGTTTCCTATTCTAACACTGGAACAATCACTAACGGTCAGGTTATGATGTGATAAGGTTATTATTATAAGAGAGGGTTTTATTATTTGTTTTTTTTAGTATATACTAGTACTATTCATGAAAAATCAATTGTTTATAAATATTTCTACACGTAAAATAATCATATGTAGTTACTTGTTGAGTCAATTTATGACTAAATTGGACAAGCTTATTAACCATGTGTCAGATTTTATGGGTATATAACGTTTTCTAAGTTGGAGTAAATACTAATATATCCATCTGCAGTTTAAGTCTTTTTACAAGATGAATCATTTGTCAACAAATGATGAGATTTACGGTGATATAACTGGAGAGAGATTGTTTTTACCAAAAAAAAAACTGGAGAGATTGATAGCACAGATTTGGTATAAAATCATGCGAAAGCAAAAGAAAACTCCAGGAGAATTGGAAAAAGCGAAAGCTAGACGGAGGAGAGTGACGGCGGTGGAGGAAGGAGTTTTGCGGTGGAGCTGAAGACGAACCTTGATTAGATCGAGAGGGTGAGTCGAACCGGTGATTACAGAGGAAATCCCACCTTGAGAGAGAGAGAGAGAGGGATGGAGAGAGAAAGAGGTAGAGATTTTCATATTTGAATCTGAGAAAAAAAGCTCATCGAAAGTGATATATAAAAGATTTCAGATTTGTATTTACTAAACCCTACCCCCAATTAATATACACTAATTCTACCATAAGCAACCTAAACCAAAGATTTGACAATATGCATGTTTCTAAAAAACATTACAAGTGTTTTGATTGAGATTTAGATTTGAGAAAGAGAGAGAGTTCGTCAGATCTGAGAAAGAGAGAAAATTCATTGAATGTGATATATGAATAAAACATGTAATATAAATGTGAATGAAGATGAAATGGTAATTTCATTTACCCTCCCTACAAGGTTCTATTCACTTGAGGTCATTTTCTTAAATCTTTGCTACAGTGAGGTTATTTAGTGTAGATACTCTTACTTGTTTTTCATTAGTAGTATATAGAGAGTTTATATAAATTTAAAAGTATTAGAGATTTAGAGGAGTCTTTCTTTAGCAAAATTTTTTTTTAGGAATGTGATTTACTTAAATAAAAGCCATTTTAACATCAACACTTATTATCATACAAATGCTTCTTCTTCTTTTTTTGTCTTTTTATCGCTGATGCTCTTTTAAAATTATTGGTATCCTTCACTAGTGCCGCCTACTCGAATATATTGATCTATCAAAATCAACTTTCGACCTCAACTAAAGGAATAAATAATTCGATTTTAAATATTTGGTTACTAACTCACTAGTATTAAATCTCAGGCTTCTAGTCTTCAAGCAGTGGTTTGTAGTTGCTACTCCTCACAGCAATTAACGCCTTTGATTAATCACTAATCTCTTACTTTTCCAACCTTTTTATAACTTTTCTTTCAAAATTTGCTCTCTTTTATAAATTTATCCACTTGCATAGGAAAACTAATTGTCTTTTCTTTTCAAAAAATAGTGCCACGTAAGATTCAATGTCTGTGATGTAACGAATTGAAATTAAACTTTATTATAATAAAAAGAAAGACACGATTTTAAATTAATATTTGAGCAATATGGACTTGGTAACATTATATAGCTTTAATGAATAAGCCCATGGAACTCACATAGGCCCAATATCTAGTGTTAGGCATTCTGTCGTCAAACCCATGGGCCTAACCTGATCCACTAAAAAGGTGAAATAAAAGTCATAAAATGAAATCTTTATATTGTTTGCAATGGTTGTTTTTACATTATAATAATCTTACAAATACATCAAAATGTATTTTGATTAGTGATAAAACAAATCCGCTGTAAAAAGAAACAACTTTGTGAGAAATTGCAACAAATATATAGAAAAATCGGTTTCACCTATCCTATATGACCGGTAAGCAAAATAACATTTCAAAATGGTAAAGAGGTTTGTATCTCACAAGAAAGACGAAGCTGTACGATGGCGGGAAGTCCTTGGCTAGTCTGTGTGAGCGTGACCGTCAAATTTTGTCCTTGCAACAAATTTAATTACGCATTGTTAGTTATTATTTATAAAGTATATTACAATCATTCTTTTAGGCCGAAGCTTGTAATTTAGTAGGTTGTTGTACTGATACCGATTCAGTGTCACCATTAGGATTTTAATCTGATAAAATATGTGAACAACAAAAAAAAGTAAAGAATCTGATAAAATATATGTGTAATTTATAAAAAATTAAAAAAATTAAAATTACTTTTTGTTGTACTTTCAGGATCGTAACGGACGGTTAACTTGGATAACTATTGAATCGTACTCGAAAGCACTTTTCTTAAAGAGTATTATTTCGACACTTTTCAAACATTCAATTACACGAAATCTCTTCTATAATACGACAATCAAAGTTCTCTCACTTGTTATAGGTTAAAATACAAGAGAAACAAACATAAATTTTTTGTTTAATTTGTGTTTATCACCAAAGATTATAAGAATCTTTGCTCTTGTAAATATTTTTAATATTTGTAACGTAACTACTGTTGATAAGCTTGAAGTAAACTTGGTGACCAAGTAAATGG
>OVAQ01000084.1:0-57863 GCA_900406345.1 Erysimum cheiri
ACTGATATAGGGTTTGTCTCAATTTGTTCGATTAACAACAATTCCATCGTAAAAATCGGTCACGATAAGGAAGTGGAAGATACGAATTTACAAAAAATGAAGATTTAGTTGTTAAGGTTTAAGAAAGTATCCGATATTGGTGTTAGAAATATGTATATATGTATATATAAAACAAGATATGTATATATGAGTTTGGGTACATAAAAGTACCCACGGGTTT
This sequence comes from Erysimum cheiri, assembly GCA_900406345.1. Classification (NCBI taxonomy): domain Eukaryota; kingdom Viridiplantae; phylum Streptophyta; class Magnoliopsida; order Brassicales; family Brassicaceae; genus Erysimum; species Erysimum cheiri. The sequence goes on from OVAQ01000084.1 coordinate 221, forward strand.
TCGGGTTCGGTTCGGGTAATACTCGATACCCATAGGTACTTAAGTGTAAAAACTGATTGGATAATTTAACAGAATCGGGTCGGGTTCGGTGCGGGTTTTTCGGGTTGGGTTTGGTTCGGAATCTTCGGGTCGGGTATTTATGCCCAGGCCTAGGTATAACAGTCATATTATATGATAAGCAAAGGAAATCCCGCACGTAAGTAAAAAAAAGCTGCCAACAGTCTCACACTTACCACTAAACTCCAAATACCCACGAGGACAGGTTAGGGCACGTGCGACGATAATTTCAAAGCCTAATTACTTACTTAACCTTTATTTTAATCATTATCATTGCTATTAAGCCTACTAAGCAACTCTAGATTTTCTTATAAATCAAAATTCTGATAAATCCACTTGTTTTTTTGTGGAGTATATATTAGTGTATTTTTCTAGTTTTCGCTGGTGTCTATTAGTATATCAAAGCATTAATTACCCTCTCTCCTTTCAGAATTTTGAAACGGAAAATATGTGTTGCTTAACAAATCCGAAAATCAGACCACTTTATAGAAGAAGGGTAACAAAAAATTTTGTCTGTGAAGATATAGTTTAATTTATACTGTAGTAATTTTATTTGAACGTTGGAGTCAAGTTTTTTCTTTTTTTGGGTCAAATTATTTGGCGTCAAGTAATTTCCTAGATTGGCACGAAAAAGAAAAGGGAAAAAGTGTAAAGAAAGGGATGTGGGGCTCATGACATGCAAAAGCTCCAGCTAGACATTTGACCATGACAGTGTGTTGCTTTGACTGTACGCCTCGATCGTGTCTTGGTTTGGCTCCGTCCTCAGTATTTGCCTTTGACTGATCTGTCACCACTTATATCCTTCCACGTCTCTTTTTAGTTCCTACAAATCGAGATTAAACTTAACTAATTGTGTTTGAATGTTTTAATACAAATTTAATTAACTGGAGATAATTTTTAATAATAAGCGAAAATTGATGGGAGTGTCAGCAGAGATCTGAGACCATGTGTTGTTTTGTTGGAGTTGGGTACCCCAGCCAGAAATGCAGAAATTTGATATTCAAACAAAATATTTTCAGATAATAAATTCAATATTACTTGAAATATACTTCTTCTGTTCCTGGAAATATGATGTTATGACTTTTTCACACATATTAAAAAATAAAAGATGTCTTTTTTTTATTGTGTGAAAAAATATAGAAATAAATCTGATTGGTTCAGATGAGTGATGATAGTAACTTAAATGTAGTAACTTGACCTTTCAGTTTCTTCCGTCAAAAATAAAGTATTTTTTAATTATTAATTACTTTTAAAAATAAATAAAAAATCTATAAAATCTATCTTTTAGGAATAAAAATAAAATATAAAACATAAAATTTTCAGAAACAGAGAGAGTATATGATTCAAACAACTTGTTTAAGTTCTCCAATAAAATTGTTATCTTGTTTGATATGTTTCATTTTTTAATTAATTAATTTATTTAATTATATATTTTCAAATATAAAACATATTTTATTGAAAAACAAACACAAAATTTCATCAACAAAAAAAGAAAAAAAAAAGACAAATTTAATCTGTTACCAATAGATAGGCAAATGATATCAATGTTGTTGATGAAGTTTTAAATGAACTTCCCAGTCAAACTAATAAACTTAAAGCGGACCGGCAACAGTTTAATTCGATATGACGTGTTTGTAATAACGACTACTAGTTAATTACTAGTAAAATGTAAAACGAACCTCTGATTTTCTTCTATTGGGCTGTAAAGCTTCTGAATGTTACAACAAATTGTTACACTCGGCCTTTGTACATGTTAGGATTTTATAAGCCCAAGTCATACAAAAAAAACAAAGATGCAAAACTGGGATTTTTGTTGTTGTTGTTGTCACTTGACAAAGATGAAAAATCAAAATTTTAATATACTCGTCTAAAAATAGTATATATTTCGTCCACTATATTATACGTACAAGTTTCAAATTGACTTTCGGAAACTTTATTATAGGTGGGGCAAGTTATAATTACAAATTATAAAAGTGCAGATAAATAGGTCAGCGAGAAATTTATTGCTTTCATTTCAAGTTGCCAACATTTTGAATCCATGTGAAATATCTGTTTTCAAAAAAATCAAGTTGAAGCAAATATATTTGACAAATTGGTTTTGAATCTCGATGTTCAAATTGGTATCGCTATGATAAAAAATCAAGGCGAGTGAACAACCAATCTTTTTTCTCTGATTCTTTCTTCCAATGAATCTCTTTCAGTTCCCCATCGTATATATCATTGTTTCAGTATTTTTATTGGAAGAAATTTGGTGTCACTTCTCAATCCATCTAGTTATAATAATAATTTCGAATTTCATATATATATGTTGTACTCTTTGATAACGTGTTTTAAGGACATATGAACAAGTACTTGGCAATTGTTATTTAACTATTGATCTTGTAAGCAAGGTTAAGCTTGAATGGATAATCCCAGCTTGGTACTTATTTTAAAATAAATTTTCTTAGCTTAAACAGTCCACGATAAATACTTCGAATTTTTTAAAAAAATGAAAGAAAATTAATTAAGAAACTGCCAGCCAATAGATTGCAACTTCAACCTTATTTTGACTTATACAAAGTAAGTTAAATTAGATCCATATTTTCTAATTTTTTTTTAATAAGATAAGTATCGCCAAACTGTAAACATCCAACTAGATACATTTATATACTCTGATTATTATTATTATTTCTGAAATGAAATATGCATTTATAACCAAGTCCATAGACGGCATCTCCTTCTTCTCGCATCTCCTTTCTCTCTTTTATCTCTTTTATTATATTCTGTTTTTATTTTCAATCTTCGATTTCAATTTTTGTCTTCACTTAAAATAATGAAAGCTAAAGGGATGAAGAAAGAGAGCAACTTAGTAAGGTTGGTGAAATCTCCTGTTCGTTTCCTGATCATGGCACGTGACGCTTACATACGTAGCATGACGTCATGTTCCGCCGGTTTTATCCGCGGTGGTGGTGGCTCCGGCGGTTTTGGCTTACCGGCCGGTAACTTCCAAATCTGTGAAGCACCGAGCACCGCTCTCCCTCGTAGCTTCACCCTAAATTCGGTCACGACAACACGTGAACGTTGTAGATTTGTGACAAGCTGCTCACGGGGTGCTGGCGCCGGAGAAATCACGGTGGAGACGACGGCGATGAGACGACCGTTGGATCTCCGGAGAAACTATAGTTGTATGGTGATGGAAAGGATCGATGAAGAGAAGGTTTGTGATGAGTTTGAAGAAGAGGAATCGTTATTTGATTATAGCAAAAAAAGAAAAATCGGTGGAGTTTTCACCACTCATCAACTATAGAAGCAAAAAATGAAGAACATATTAAATTTTCGTTTTTACTTTTTCCATTTCTGTTTAGATGCAAAATGCTAAACAGAAATTGATTTTGTGTGCATTAAGTGTGCTATTTTGTGTCCGTGCTTACAGATTTCTTATTTGTATATAAATTTCATATATTTACATAGAAAAAAAAAGAATACGAAATACACATAGATTTGAGACATGTTCGTTTGGTGTTTTACAGTATTTCACTGAAACTTAGATTACTCGTATATGTCATTATGTCAATATCGGTAAGTTACATTTCAACAAACTATTATTAAATGTGTGAGAAAGGCGAATGAAAATCAAACAAAAAGAGAACTAGCCTTTTTTTCCTAGGCACAAAATAAATAAAAAACAACACGGAATTTCGCTGCTTAGTGATCCACGGCGAGAAGAAACTGCGAAAAGAAAAGCGAGATAGACGTGGTTGTTTCGGGTTTTTTCAGGTCTTTTAATTGTGTTATCTATTTGCGTTTCGACTTAACTTCTTTTTTGTATGCTTCGACTAGACGTGGTTAATTTTTAGTTGTTTTTCGTGCTTTCGATTTTGAATTGTTTGCTATATTATTTCACATGGTTTGCTATTTTTGCTCTTGTTTTCGTGCTTCGACTATTCTTTTTTTTACTTATGTTTTTTTTTGTGTGTGTTTATTATGTGTTTTTCTAAAAGATAAGTGCTTCGACTAATTTTGTATAAGTGCTTCGACTAATTTTGTAGAAATGTTTTTTCGTGTTTTGTTTTTTCCACTAACGTTGTTCTTTTTGTTGCTTTACAATGTGTTTTTTTACTTATGTTTTTTTTGGTGTGTGTTTATTATGTGTTTTTCTAAAAGATATATATAAGTGCTTCGACTAATTTTGTATAAGTGCTTCGACTAATTAGAAATGTTTTTTCGTGTTTTGTTTTTTTTTGTTTTTAAAAGGTTTTTGCTCTTGAATGCATGTTTTCGTGCTTCGACTAACGGTTGTTCTTTTTGTTGCTTTACAATGTGTTCGTGCTCTACTTATGTTTGTTTTTATTTGTGTTTCTAAAAGATTTGCATAAGTGCTTCGACTAATTTTGTAGAAATGTTTTTTCGTGTTTTGTCTTTTTGTTTTTATGTTATGCATTTCGCTTTCACTTATTTTTGTATTTGCGACGGGGGCTAGCTATTTTCAGCCTTTGTCGATACTCGCTACGTTTGCACCCTACACATTCATCTAATACGCACCCTACACATACATCTAATACGCACCCTACACATACATCTACTACTCACCCTATTACATACATCATTCATTCTCTCATCCATACCCTATGTCCCTACATACTTCATTCATTCTCTCATCTATACCCTATGTACATGCATCTATACATAAAGATTTATGTACAGTCTCTGGCACCAAATGAATCGGAAGATGAAAAATTATAAGACTGTAGAGACAAATACACAAACGAATCAAGCTTCTTCTCTGTTTACAATCCCTTTTCCTCTGTTTTTCCATCCTCTACAAATAAACCAAAAACAAAAACATTTCAGACATTTAACACCATAAAGTTTGATTATTAATTTTTAATCAAAACTAACAAAACTCTTCTACATTTTAAGGCAGAAACAGAGGACATTATATATCGAAACCAAATTTTCAACGTACTTTTAGTATTATTCCCAACACACGCATATAACATTAATGAAGACAACAACAACATTTCAAGCCCCATCTTATGAACTTTACATACATGAGCTGGATTTAAAAACATGGTCATTTAAACGTTTCCAAACTACATGAAATAAATCTCTAACACACTAGTTTAACAAAGAAAATAAAATGAGTGGAGCAGTGTTATTACCTTTTTTGGTCTCAGAACAAGTGAGGAAGCTAAAAAATGTTTTGAGTCGGAAACTGGACTTGGAGTTGAAGAACAGATTAAGAAACAAAAATTTAAGAACTATTATGACTTTTGAACTTTGGACAAACATGAGAGAAGCATAAGTATATTTATAGGGGTCCATTATCCACAGTTTATAATTAAAAACAAAAATAAAAAATCATAAGTTCATTACGGTAAAAAAAATTTAATTGTTTCTAACGTTCAAATTTTCTTTGAGGCGAAATGTTCATAACGGTAATAAAAGCTTAATTGTTTCTAACGTTCAAATTTTCTTTCGGCAACCAACGTTCGCTTGTCAAATCTATAGTGACTTTAATTGAAAAGAACATTTATAGTTTATAGTATTTAAATTGTATATTGTTAGAGAGAAACTAGGGAAAGGGAGAAAGTCTAACTTAACTTTTTTTAATAACAACAGCATTGTGTCAATTTCGAGATTCTAGTTACATTTCAACTAACACTAAAATATTAATTGCGAGACATATGATGTGATCATGGAATGAAATGTGTTTATCCAAAAAAAGAGGTCAAAGAAAAAGGTCCTTGTCTTGAGCGTGTGTACTCTATAAACAAAAGTTTCGAGGCGATAACCTAAATACAACTAAAGTTTAGGGACTCAAAAGAAAAAAAGACTGAAAAGTTGCACATGTTAAATCGGACGGATATTTCGCTGCTGATTGTCGATTGATCTCGGAGGATGCGACGGCGAGAAGAAAAGCGTCGAGAGTTTCACGAAGCTCTTCTTCAGACACTGTATCCTCCTTCATCGCCACCTTCTCCTTCGTCTTCTCCGTCTCCGGTATTTTCTCATTCTCTATTTGCGTCAATCTGTTTGTTCTCGATTTGATTTTGAATCGATAAATGTGTTTATACCGTAATTTTTGATTCGGAGTTTTCAGCCAGAGGTTGCTGATGACGAACCGTTCGATGTGACACTCATCAACCCAGGTACACAATTGGTTGCATTGAATTTCGAGTTGTAAGAGTTTGAATTGACATTTAAATTGGTGTACGCAGAGGATTACTTGAAAATCGATTCAAATCACGAGGATGTCAAAGAAAACAGAGAAGAATCAGAGATAGCAGAAAAACCAAGTCGAGCGCAGAGGAAGAGGTTAAGGAAGAAGATACTCAAAGAGGAAGCAGCTCGACGGAAGAAAGTTATCGGACCTCTACTTCCGCCAGATATGCTTCAGATCCATGATGAAAGAAGAGTCGGAGATGTTAGTGGGAGCAACGTTGAAGATGATTCTGATAGCGAAGGAGAAGAGGCTGGTGAGAGCAACATCTGCTCACAACCTGTTCGAGTAAATGCCCAAGAGAAGAAAGAAGGTACAATTTTTGACTTTTTGACGATATACTGTACTTTCAGATCATCTGGGAAGACTTATAAATTCGTACATATCAACTAGATTTCACAACCACCTGTACGAAATTCAGATCAAGGCTTTTGAAAGTTTTGACTTCAATCAAGTCTACTATAGCTCAAGTTATGGACTTGTTGTTGGAGCAATTTAATTCAAAGCTGTCATTTTTGTATAATAATTACATTAAGGTCTGACTCTTTCTTTTCTGTTTGGTAGAAAAAATCGGTGACAATGATAAGACGAGAAGAGTCAAGAAGAGGAGAGAGGCAAAGAAACTAGCCAAAGAGAGTTCTAAAGTCCAGGATCCAAACCTCATAAATTCCTAATTAGGGTTCAAATAGCACATATCTTTATGTAAGAGCTAAATTACTTTTTAACTAATAATACAAGGGTATATTGCTAAATTAGTAATTCTTGCTTTAAAGATCTGTGAAATTCCGCTTGTACCCTTACTATGGGACTTAAATTACATCGCCATTGCCGATTGCCGCATTAGCACTTTTCTAAACCCTAAAAACCTCAACTTTCTCCTTCTTCTTCCGCCTCAATCGCCGAAGACGATAATCGAACATGGCGGAACTTAAGCTATCAGAGAGTCGGGACTTAACCAGAGTCGAGCGAATCGGCGCACACTCACACATCCGAGGGTTAGGTCTCGACTCGGCGCTCGAGCCGCGAGCTGTCTCCGAAGGAATGGTTGGTCAAGTGAAGGCGCGTAAAGCCGCCGGAGTAATCCTTCAGATGATTAGGGAAGGTAAAATCGCGGGTCGGGCTATTCTAATAGCGGGTCAACCCGGAACGGGTAAGACAGCGATTGCTATGGGTATGGCGAAATCGCTTGGCTTGGAAACTCCTTTTGCCATGATTGCAGGAAGTGAGATTTTCTCATTAGAGATGTCGAAAACAGAGGCTTTGACTCAGTCTTTCCGTAAAGCGATTGGTGTTAGGATCAAAGAAGAGACTGAGGTTATTGAAGGTGAAGTTGTGGAGGTCCAGATTGATAGGCCTGCTTCTTCTGGTGTTGCTTCCAAGTCAGGGAAGATGACTATGAAGACGACTGATATGGAAACTGTGTATGATATGGGAGCAAAGATGATTGAAGCATTGAACAAGGAGAAAGTGCAGAGTGGAGATGTTATTGCCATTGATAAGGCCACTGGGAAGATTACTAAGCTTGGAAGATCGTTTTCGAGGTCTAGAGATTATGATGCTATGGGTGCTCAGACTAAGTTTGTGCAGTGCCCTGATGGTGAGTTACAGAAGAGGAAAGAGGTTGTGCATTGTGTGACACTTCACGAGATTGATGTTATCAACAGCAGGTAATTTTAACATTCCCTGAATTTTAACAATCATTTAATTTTGTTTAGGACCAATGTAGTTTGCAAAACTGAAAGTTGTCTAGTGATTAGATGATTGGGAATTTAGTTGATTTGACTAATTTTCTAGTGGTATTGTTAGAAATTATTTAGGTTTCAAAGCTGAGAGACATCGATTGGTTTTGATAGAACAAAAAAAATAATTTTCTGTATTTCTTCTTTGTTTATTTGCAGGACACAGGGGTTTCTAGCTCTTTTCACCGGCGATACTGGAGAAATCCGATCAGAAGTCCGGGAACAAATTGATACAAAAGTAGCGGAATGGAGAGAAGAAGGAAAAGCAGAGATAGTTCCCGGTGTTCTCTTCATCGATGAAGTTCACATGCTCGATATCGAATGCTTCTCATTCCTTAACCGAGCTCTCGAAAACGAAATGTCACCAATCCTTGTCGTGGCAACAAACCGAGGAGTCACGACAATCCGTGGCACGAACCAGAAATCACCCCACGGGATCCCAATAGATCTCCTTGACCGTCTTCTCATCATCACTACCCAACCTTACACAGACGAAGACATAAGGAAGATCTTAGAGATACGTTGCCAAGAAGAAGACGTTGAGATGAACGAAGAAGCAAAACAGCTTTTGACATTGATCGGACGCGATACTTCTCTAAGGTATGCGATTCATCTTATAACCGCGGCTGCGCTGTCTTGCCAGAAACGGAAAGGGAAAGTCGTGGAGGTTGAGGATATTCAGAGAGTTTATCGATTGTTCTTGGATGTGAGGAGATCGATGCAGTATCTTGTTGAGTATCAGAGTCAGTATATGTTCAGCGAACCAATCAAAACCGATGAAGCTACTGCAGAAGATCAACAAGATGATGCTATGCAGATCTGAGGATCCATCTCTGTTTGCTTATTTATTACTCCATGTATTAGCTATGATTAGGATGTTGAATTCGGATTATGTTTGGTGTTTTGAAAGTTGTGACGAGTCTTGGACTTGGATCAACTATGTTCGGTTTTTGAAAAGTACCAATTATTATTTTCAAGTTTCAACCAAGTAATTTCAGTTTTCGGTCTTTAAGTTTTTTGGTTTAGTTTGAATACTAATAATGGTTTTACAAATCAGTATGGCCTGCTAAGATATTTTATGGGCTTTAAGCCCAATATTCACGAGAATAGTGAATGCATCATTAAACACATGTATGCGTGTGTCGTGCTCAAATTTGACACGCATGCATGTCTCTTGCTCTTCCATCAGAGTAATTTTTTTTTTTTTTTTTTTTTTTTTTTAGAGTAATTTAATTACGACTTTACGAGTGTTCTCTTACCAGACTTCATCGGTTTTTGGTGGCATGTTTTGGTGTAGCGAATTTAATTTGCTTGGTCGGGTCAATTTCAACTTATTTAGTGAAAGATTAACTAAATTTATGAAAAAACGTGTGTTCCTTTTTGTTTCTTGAATATAAAATTCAAAACAAACGGCTTATGGTACTAGAGTTAATGATAAGTTGCCAAATAAATGGATCCAAACTCATGGGTTGATTTCATCTGATTTACACCTCGCTTGCAAGTAACTAAACAAAAAAGAAAAACATCACACGTTGGTGAATTACACTCAACCAAAAATGACTATCCGATTTAAAAAGTCGAACAAATCTATTGAAAATAGAGACACTAAAAAAGAGAGTTGCAGTGTCTTTTGGTACAGTCATTGTGATAGGGGTATCAGATACCTCGTTTCTTAATCCGACGGCTCTAAAATGAGAACTACATGAATCCAACGGTCATAAAACCATCTGATTAGACTCGTTATGGGTCCACTACATTCTATCCTTCTCTCACTGTTACCGTAACTCCAAATCCACACGCTTCCTCTGTTAAATTTTGAAACAACAGTTACTGTAATATTTTTTTTTCTTTATTTTCCAAAATAGTCATATACTGTATTTACATGAACATAAAAGGTTTGAATGGTTATCACATAAATTAGTTAACATTCCGATGAACATTTAGATTTCTTAGGTGGACCAATAAACATTCAAGAAAGATTGTGTAAATTATCAACTACATAAAATGGACTTAGTTTTGCGTGTTGCTCATATATATATATCATCTCGGAGGTCATATCGCAAATAAAAGCCATAAAACAGCAATCAATCTATACGGAAGCCAAAAAAAAAAAAAACTTAAATATCGATTTTCACACATTTAAAATATTTCTGAATTAGTAATCAAATCATCAAATATATACTTTCTAAACTTAAATGGTTGAATAGTACTATTTGGTAAAATTACGGTTTGGTAATAAGTTTCATACCCTGTTTCAGTATTTAATTGGATACCATAAGCTCTAGTCAACTTAATAATTCAAGAGAATTAAACATGTCTTTAATCAATTAATTGGTTGCGATATGCAAGATCCTTAATAGCATTTATTAATTTCGTACTGAAGAGTTCAAACGTCATTATCACTAAACATCAAAATAAAAATACCATAGATCGACCACCTCCAAGGCCCCAACCTCTTTATTTATTCGTCTCATTGCTTAATCTCTTGTCGACATCTTTAATTTTTACAACTTCTCTCTTTGTTTCTTTTTCTTCTTCTTCTTCTTTTTATTTTTTAAAAAAATTTGTGCTTAATCCTTTTTTATCGATTTCAAGCGACCTCTTTGTCAAACCTGACAATCCCAAATGATGAAGCATTCTGACGTCACTATTTATTAAACCAACACAACCTTTTTCTTATATACTTTAGTTTTCAGACAGGAATCCAACAAATATCAGAACCTTTTTTTTTTCGTTTAACAAGAAAATAAAAAATGGGGAATTGTCATGCGGCGGAAGCAGCGACGGTTTTGATTCATCACCCGGCGGAGAACAAGGTGGAGAGAATTTACTGGTCAGTGACAGCGAATGACGTCATGAAATCCAATCCTGGTCATTACGTTGCGGTGGTAGTGACGTCCCCAAATTTGAAGAACGAGAAAGGATCGCCATTGAAACAGCTCAAGCTCCTTCGTCCTGATGACACTTTACTCATCGGACATGTCTATCGTCTCGTCAGCTTCGAAGGTATACATTCTAACTCAATTTCTTCTCTGTTCTGTTATACAAACAAAGATCCTCTGTTTTTCTAAAATGATATATTTATAATTTGATCATGCAGAGGTTTTGAACGAGTTTGCGACGAAGAAGTGTGTGAAGCTTGGGCAGTTATTGAAAGAAGGAGGAGGGCTTGACTTGACGAAGAAGAAGAAGAAACATAGGCGGAAGAAGATGGATCAAGAAACGGGCCGAGTCAACCAAAATTCGGATGCGGATCCGAACCACGATGGCCCTAATGATGCGGTTAGTGCATGTTAATACTCTCATTGTGTCATTCAGGACTTTCTCTTACCATGTTCAAAAGATTTATTCTTTTTAATACACTATTTTTAACATATAGTCGGATCTCTAAGTTTGTTTTTAATTAAGACATCAAATGATACTCCTTATGTTCCTAATAAATTGATGTTTTGAGTTTTAGTTTTGTTCCTAAAATATTGATTTTATAGATTAAAAATGTGAAATGATTTTTTTACTCTATGCTTTTTGACACATGTCATGTAAGTAATTGTCTAAATTTTATCTTTCCACTCATAAAGCAATTTTAAAGTAATTAAAAAATTAAAACATTATTATGTCTTAATATGTGTGAAAAATCTAGAACATAAATTTTTTAGGAACAGAGGGAGTATTACATGATTTTATACCCCCCACTATGTATTTGAGGATATTTATACATGACTGTCCTGGTCTGAGGTCTCGTTGTTTTCATCGTTAATTTTGTTCATTTATTAGTATGAATCTTTACCAATGCTTAATGTAATTCGACGGATCTTATAGGTCGCCGGAGAAAACGAGGGAGATGGGTTTGTGAGGAGGAGTCACGGCGGAGGAAGAGGTGGCGGTGGGTGGAGGCCAGCTTTACACAGCATTCCGGAATTTGGATCCTCATGAGAGCTCATCAAAAGCGTAGATATTCTTAAAGCAACTATCCGACAACATTGAAAGTTTTATGTAAAGCGATGTTACTATTATGTATGCTTTAACGAGTTTCAGTCTCTGTTATAAACATTTCAAGAACTTTAATCTTTGTCAGAAGAATTTCAATCATTTGAAATATTCGAGAGTTTTTAACATGTTGGAGAACGAGATTTGTAAACAAACGTTGACCTTCTTTTGTATACAACACCGATCCAAATATGACGAACATTCAAAATAGATTTAAAATTGCGGTTATTTGAAAATTTTCTGATCCAAAATTCAAAAAATGAAAAAGCTGAGTATTGTCGAAATATGATTTGTTTTGTTCACTTTTACAAAGTTTTGCATGGTTTCGTCAACCGATAACTGAGTTAGTTCATTCAAACTCTTTATTTTTGGTGCGACATGATACCTTCCAAATAATTGTTTACATGCTTCATCCGAAAAGATGCATTTATCTTAAATGTTTTGTGCCATGCACCAACTGCGACACCTCGTTATACATTTGGATTTTGTTGTTGTGAATTCGACCTAATTAGATTTTTACGTCATACCGTAAATTTTCAAGACATCCAATCATAACGTTTCATGTGAACGATGTTAAGCGTAAACCACCGGTCAACTAACCAAATGATAAGCGTTGAGCGAGTTTTAAGGCAATGGTAATTATAGGGACAATTTTATTTGTAAGAAAATGTAAATGTAGTTTGCCTTTAAATTTTGGTTGGCAGCTCATTTGGTCGGCTTTTTATGTCAATCATAGTTATGTAGTCAATAATTCATTGGACTAATGCATCATTCTCTTTTGGTCAGTTAACTCGACGTAACGTAATTAACGGCTCAATCATTAATCATCGAAGCAACCATATTTTTAAGTTTAAGCATCACGCATTGGAGGAAATATATATATACACATTACACACAGAGAAATAACTGGGAACCAAGAGAAATAATTCTATTCGCTATATTAAATTTAAAGGAAATATGTAAAAAACAGACGAATCTTGTGTCACACTGAGAAGTCTATGATTTCGAATACTTTCCGGTAAAATCTCAAAGCCTAGTTGAAATAAAGTGTGACTAGTAGCGTTTATTTTTTGTCGGGTTTGAAAACAAAATAAACTGAATGATGAGAAGAAAATAGAATTATGAAATAGAGAAAAACAAGAGAATTTATTTATTCATCTCCACAATTGGGCTATAAAAAGGCCCATTTACAAGGCCGACATTACACTGTTTTATTCTTTCTTTCGAATTACCATAAATACCCTCGGATTTATTGTTTGATTCAAATCCGCGCCCTGAAACTTTATTCTCGGAACCCAGAAATCGATGGGTGATTATCGTCTTCTCCGAAACTCCGGCGTCGGAATTATCTTGCTGCATCTCTTTGCTTTCGCCTCTCTTGTTTCATCCGATGAACTTCAGTTCGGTAAGTGTTTTCTTATATTTCCTAATTGTGCGGTTTTGGTTGTAAAATTGTAGGTTGAAATTTAGGGTTTATCGCTCCAGAATTTGATTTTTAATCTTTGTCTCGCTTCGTGATTCCTCCGCTTTAGGGTGTGTCTAAGAATCATAAATGTTTTTTGATTCTCGTAAGCAACTAAGACAAATTAGTAAGTATACAATTTACTAAATCTAGTTGAAAGAATTTGTATTTGTGTCGTTGGTTAATTTCTTGTAAACCTTATGGACAGTTGTGGGAGAAATTGGAGAGCTTCAAGTGACTCCTAGTCTAGAGGTTAAGGGTTCGCCTGGATTGAAGCCAGATAGAACAGTTCTCTGTGAGAGGATACATATCCATGGACTTCGAAGGTTTAAGCATATAGAAAAGTATGCACATTCACTCAAGTTGATGGTTAACGCGTCGACCACTGGGAAAACAAGCAACATTGACGTTTGCTTCCATAGGTGCGTCGTTTATCTTTTTGCTGTTGGGCTTGACTTTACTTTTTGATATTATTACTCGTTGTGGTCCAAATGATTCAGTTATCATAGATCTGTATCACTATATGTTTACATGATTTGTAGGAATTTGTCGCGTGCAATTGGAATGTGCCCTCATAGTCGGTGGGAGAAAGTAGTTAAGGGTTCATGGGTTCAGACAATGTCACCCTTCGACCACAAAATCCTTGATGTAAGAGTAGCTAGCTCTAACAAGGTCACTCTGGAACTGTCTGCTGTAGAAGGTGCCGTCTCTGTTTCCTTTTATTGCACTTTCTTTCTTTCTGGTTTTGCAAATTGTTCTACTTTTCTAATTTATCAATTTCGGCTTTGCAGAATTATTTATGTATCGCATAGTATTCTTAATCCTTGGTGCTGTTTTACTGGCTTCGGCTACTACACTGAGCAAATCATTAGTGTTTTACTACAGTAGTGCCATGGCTGTTGGCATTATCCTTGTTGTGCTGCTTGTTCTCTTTCAGGTAACTTCATTTTTTTTGTTCATTTTGTTTATCGTGTTGACCTGTAAAAGAGAGGGTATTAACTCTCTGTTCGCCTTTGTAATGTGATGTGTACAGGGAATGAAGCTTCTACCAACTGGACGGAGTTCTTTTGCATTGTTTATATACTCATCGCTGGTGATTGTTGAATAATTTGGCTTTTCTCTTACTCCCCTGTTTTCTCTGTCCTCGTTGTATCTATGACTTACAAGATATTTCCTTCTTTCAGCTTGGTTTGGGTGGTTTTCTTCTTCGCTACATACCTGGATTGTTTCAAAGTCTGCTAACAGAGATGGGAATCGACGAAGAAATGTACACACCTGTATGTAAGTTTTGATAATGTCAATTCTTTGCAGCTGTTGTAACGTTAGAGGTGTTTCTTGGATCAGTCAGAATTTGCGGGTCAAATCACCCATTTTAAAGAAATAATCCGCATTTTGGTTTTGCAGGTGGCGATTTTTGTGGGGGCGTTTCTATCTTTGGGTGGAGCATTTTTCGGATTTTGGACTGTGAGGAAACTTATTCTGACGGAAGATGGCTCCATTGACGTTAGCACATCACTCTTTGTTTCTTGGTCCATCCGAATTATGGCTGCGGTTTTAATTCTTCAGGTTTTTTCCAGTGTCCCTCAAACTATACTTCTCCTTTTAACCAGTTGATTATTTTAACAAGAATTTGTTGTTTACAGAGCTCCGTAGATCCTTTACTTGCTGGAGGAGCACTGATGTCTGTAATTCTTATATCATCGATTTTAAAGAAGATCACCAGATTGAAGTTCCTTCTACGCTTATACGAGTGAGTTGCGACCACAGTTCTTTGATCCGTTTTCTTCAACAAACCAAACTATGTTTGATCCATATCCCTGAAAATTCACAATTTTGAATGCAAGTTGATTTCTTTTGCATAGGATTCCATTGAATTTACTGCTAGGAATCTGGGAGGCAATTCGTGATGCTGATATTCCATCTGTCCCGGGATATCTCCATGACTTCATGCGAAAGAGTCCTGATGCTTCTGAATTTCGCAACCGTGTTAATTATGCTTCTCCATCATCAGGAGGTTTGATTTGTGATCTCTCTTAAAGTAAAATTTTAAACGTAAAACCAATAATGAGCTTTTGTCTAATGGTTCTTTTCAGGAATCAACAACGGGATGCGAGAATCTCCACCGTCTGAATCAGATACTTTTCCATCCTCTTTCCATAAAACTCCTGAAAGGACCAAACTAACAAAAGAAGAATGGAAGAAGCTAACCAAGGATAGCACGACAAAGGCGGTTCGAGAATTGGTTTCTTCACCAGATTTTGGCAAATGGGCAGCAGCAAATGCGGATAGGATCAGTGTAACTTCAAGAAAAGAGTCTCGTAGCACAGACCGGCCACGGAAATGGCTGCGTTGGTTCTAAACCAACCCCGTTTAAGTCTCAAACCGGTTAGAGAGAAAATTAACTCTTTTTGTAGAGACAGAGGGAGCTCTTGTAGGCAAAGTTGCTTTCTTCTTTGGTGACTTGTTAGTGTTTTAGCTTTTGTGGATGAGGCCACGATTTGTTGTAACGATCGTAATTGGATTTTTAGGTTGTGTCATGTTTGTGTGTAGAGTGTGTAGACAATGCAATGAGCATTCTCTTCCTTTTATGGGTCTTTAAGTGTGGATATTAATATTCGAATATTATTATAAGATTATCTATGTCATGGGAACATGGACTAGCATGTGGGTCGATAAAAGTCATATTTTTCTCGAATTCTGAAATTTCCTCAAAACTTTTTATTCAAGCGAGGAGGTTGTATTTGATTTGCCTTTTTTTCTTTCTTGAAACTAAATTAAAAGTACGTTTATGTGTCAAATAGTGATAAAATTAATTTAATAGTAACCATAATAAAAAATCGATTTTTTTACATAAGTTAATTTTAAATGAAAACATATGAACATATCATATGATGCATATCATATTTAGTGCTTTTAGATTAAAAAAGTATAGACAGGTGATAATTGATTAGTTGTAAATTACATCATAGCCCTTTTCTGATAATTTGTTTTACAAAAAACTCCTATATCAGTTATTAATTCTATTAGTCGTTGAAAAAAGAATTCATGTACGGTACTCGGCGTTGCTTATCTCCTCTTCACACAGAGTTTGAAGCTCTCTTATGGGCCATGAGTTGCCTTTCTTCCCTCTCGATTACTAATGTTGTTTTTGAGACAGATTGCAGAGATTTAACACAGTTAATCGAAGTTCCAGAGGATTGGCCTGCATTTTCTTCGGAGTTTGAAGATTTCAGGAACTTAAAGCTTCTTTTTACCTCTTTTCGTTTATTTTTCATTCCACGTACCAATAATGTTCGTGCCGATTGCCTAGCTAAAATGGCACGAGCACGAGGTTCTCTATTTTCCCATGTAAGCTACGATATTCCGAACTGGTTTTCCCCTGAAGAAAGCCGCATCCTTTTAGCTTAATGGAAGAGTTTATTTTGCCGTAAAAAAAAAAAAAAAAGAATTCATGTACGGTCAAGTGTCGAGCACAGAAGATCACCCAATTTTTTCAAAGAAATTCGTAATCTTTTATGATGCAAAGACGACTTTTTTAAGAATATCTTCTTTATTTCCTGCTTTATTAAATGAATAACAATAAAAATTGAAAATATATTATATTATTCGTCACCGGCATTGCTTCGCTATAAAGGAAAGAAACAGAGATTGCTTAAACAAAGAAGAGAAAAAGTTGAAAGAAGAAAAGATGTATCATCAAGAACAACATCCTGTCGGTGCTCCTCCTCCCCAAGGTATTTTTATCTTTTCTTTGATTTTGGATATTCGGTTTGTTTATCCTTGTACTCTGCTGATTTAACTTGCTCTTGAATTCCGGTTCAAAGGTTATCCTCCTAAGGACGGTTATCCTCCGGCCGGTTATCCTCCAGCCGGTTATCCGCCGCCAGGATATGCTCAGGGATACCCTGCTCAAGGTTATCCTCCGCCGCAATACTCTCAAGCTCCGCAGCAGAAGCAAAGCCCCGGTATGCTTGAAGGCTGGTACGTTCTTTATCCCATCTCTCTCTTTTTTTGGTTTCTTGTTTTGTACACTATTTTAGTTCTACATCGAATCATATTACTATGTATATTCATTCCCTCTCTGTTTATCATAACATCACAGTTTGGCTGCGCTCTGTTGTTGCTGTCTCTTGGATGCTTGTTTCTGATCGGAGGATTACATGTTGACTCATTCAACCGATTGTTTTTCATATCTGTAATGTAATGTTAAAAGACAAGATTCTGTTGTCTCGTTTCAACAATCTTTCATCTGTTGTTATCTTCCTTTCCATTCGAATTTGTCTTTAAATTTTTGTATCTTATGGGTTATATAGACTCCGACCATGATCATCTCTCCTTTTCAATCTTGAATTCGAAAGAATTAAACTAGTAGATTGATCAGAAAACTTGATGAAATATCAAAGGTTTGTGTTTCATCATCATCATATTATTGTAATAAGGAAACATAAAAAAAAGAATCCAATCATAGATAATGGTTCCTTCAAACAAAAGCTCACAGATGCTAAATAACAAAGAAACATGATCAAATGAGGTTTCTCCTTTTGGTCTTGATCGAGAAATGGAAGAAAAAGGTGTAAGATCAGTTTTCTGGTTGAGGATTGCCTTTCCACTTGAAGTTGTCCGAGTACGACTTGGCCTGTAGTTATGGTAGATGAACCATCATGGGGTTAGGTCTATTAGTACTTCAATCTAAAGAAAGTTCTAACAAGAAACAAGAGTGAAAGAGACTATCTTTCTCCAAACTAACTAATCTTAAAGTAGAGATTAATCTAAGGCAGCAAACCAGCTCTCATGAAGCAAAATGAGCAAATTTAGGCAGTTCCTTAATAGCAAATTTAGGCATCATGACAATTACTAACCTTCAATAACGGTGTTTTACGCTCCTTGACCTGCCATGAGTCAGATGTACGATTTTCAGTACTCTGAATACTATATTAAGGGATCTTAAAACAAAAACCATGACACTCTCATAAGATATGCATGCAACCAGAAAAAATGAGATTACAGTACAATGAAGCAGGAAACAACATACCTTATAATCCCAACCATGACGCTCAGCAAATGACTTAGCAGCTTCTTCTGAATCAAAACTAAGGGCAGAGTCGCCGACATTGGCATAGGGGTCACCTGTAGAAGTCCATCCCATCAATGGATTCTCCCACCTACAAAGATGGCAATGCCATAGAGAAATGATTACCCATCGAGCAAATAATTGATACCAAAAGCTATTGGTCTGTTAAAGCTGCATCCAATTGAGAAGTAATGGACTCGAATTTAGCATTGCAATGATAGGAAATAAACCATAAGACTGATACAACAATCGAAGAGGATATAATCTGTATCTTTAGGTGAATCCATAGATGAGCCAAAAACTATCTACTA
Source organism: Erysimum cheiri (assembly GCA_900406345.1). NCBI lineage: Eukaryota > Viridiplantae > Streptophyta > Magnoliopsida > Brassicales > Brassicaceae > Erysimum > Erysimum cheiri. The sequence goes on from OVAQ01000084.1 coordinate 19,050, forward strand.
AGAGGGTTATTTTAAGTTACAGAAATGAAAAAGTTTCATACTTTAAGGTGGAGACGAAGTTAATCTTCCATTTTCCAAGTTTTCCAGATCCTTGCTGTGTAGCAGTTCTAGCAGGTGAGTATATTATCACCTGTAATTTCCAATTCAATATCTTAGATTGAGGATAATCAAATCAAGAACACGATGTAGCTCAATTAAGACGAATCTCCGATCACGAACCCTAAATTTCTAAACTGAATTCATAAGAAATCGAATGATTACTAACCTTACGGGAAAGATGCTCTTCAGGGATTCCGGAGACCTTACCGATCTCGCCACGCTTGTATTCCGACTCAACCACCGCGTCGGTGGAGAAAGGTCGAGCAACACGACGGAGCGCCGTCACGATACGGCCAGTCCCTTGAGTAGCACGAAGCGCCATCGTCACGCAAAAAGAGAAATCTGGAAAATTTCTGAGCTTTTTGATTTCGCTTCGGTTTCTTCTATTACGTAGATTTTAGGAAATTGGCGAATGAAAAGAGAAAAGTTATCAAAAAAAAAACACAGAGAAGTTTTCAATTTAGCCATCAAATGTTTATAAATTATGCTTTCGGTCTTACTATTATATAAAAACCTTTAATACCCCATAAACTATCTGTGAGATCAATGAACCCCAATTATTCTATTTTAGTGTAACTAACTCAAATAATTATAAGGTTTTATTGACTTTTAAACTAAGCAATCATATGTATTTTTTTTTTTTTTGTGCAAAAGCAATCATATGTATCTATTTCTCTAAAAAATATGTATTTCAGTTGATTAATTTAGTTAATAGGTGTAATTATGTAGTTTGATAAAATTTGAGGCAAATTTATGAATCTGGAGAAATTTAGGGTTACATGTTCTTTAGCTTGAATACAAAAGAAAGCTCAAGTTTTTACATTTGTATGGATATTCTTCCTTGTAGTAGTCTCTCTGGTCTTCTTCTTCGTTGCGTTTCAGGGAAATTGTAAGATTCACATTTGATCTATGACACATGTACACAAAGAATTAGCTTTCATCATCATCAAGTGTCTCTCTCAAAAACTCTCCTTTGGTTCCGTTTGATCTGGCATGCTTCTTCCTCCTCCTTGCTCATTTCTAAACTTTTTCTTTTCTTCTCTTCCATTTTGATATTTTCTCCGATCGTCCCATTTGATTTTGGTTGATAATATCTCTCATGATTTATATTGTTGGCTGAATTTCCAAATTCCTGTTGATTTGCGACCTTGTTAATGGAATTGAAACCACTGGGAAAAAAAATGGGATTTGATCGTCGTTTTGGTTAGGAATTGGTCGAATCACTCATTGATTTGTTGAATTGAGCCTTGTGGCGTATCTAATTCCTCATCACTTGTTTGGATTTGTGTAATTACAGTTTTTATGTTGTGGCTTTGTGTATCTGATGGATTAGATTGATTTCCATTGTGCTCGTTGTTGTAAAGTGGTAAAGTATTCACAAATCTCTAGTCAGATGAGCAAAGTTCCTCTATGGTCCTTGGCTTTTCGTGATGCTTGTTTCAAATTTTAAAATTTAGATTCTTTTGGATAATAGAATAGTTTGCTACTTAGCAGTTTAAAATGTTCAACAATGGCGTTGATGTTGTTAAGTTTCATAAGATTTAGTCTTTTTGTTCACAATCCATTTCACAGATTCTAAGGTTTCGTAGTGTTTTCATCTCTTGGCAGAATTTGGACTTCTTTCAAAAAGTGAGTAACTTCTGATAATTGTGGATGGGTGCCCCAAAGCAGAAGTGGACACCGGAAGAAGAAGCAGCTCTTAAAGCTGGAGTACTTAAGCATGGGACTGGGAAATGGCGTACAATACTCTCCGATCCTGAGTTTAGTTTAATTCTCAAATCTCGCTCAAATGTTGATCTCAAGGTAATCACATATAACTCGAAACAAGATATCGTGGAACTTAATCGATGGGTTTTGGCTAAAGAGATATATGCTTTGTTTGAGTTCATGATTATCTGTTTCGGACTAATCTTGATAGTTCAAAGCTTAACAGGACAAGTGGAGAAATATAAGCGTGACAGCGTTGTGGGGTTCAAGGAAGAAGGCTAAACTTGCGCTTAAACGGACTCCGCTAGCTTCTAAACAGGATGATAACAACACAGCTCTTGCCATTGTGGCTTTGGCTAATGACGATGAACGGGCAAAACCAACATCGCCTGGGGGTTCTGGTGGTGGATTACCACTAACTTGTGCTTCAAAGAGATCAATTACAAGGTTTGGTTCTTGCTAAGTCCTGACTCATGCACCACATAAACACTTTTACATGTGTCTTAATGATCTTGAGCTGATGTCTGTTCTTGTAGTTTGGATAAGATCATCTTGGAGGCTATTACCAACTTGAGGGAACCACGTGGTTCTGACAGAACATCGATCTTCCTGTATATAGAGGTAACTCTACCATTGGGATTCTATTTTTCTTTGGTGTTTCTTGCGTACTTAGTAGCTTTAAAATTTCAGGAGAATTTCAAGACTCCGCCGAATATGAAAAGGCATGTGGCAGTAAGATTAAAGCATTTATCATCGAATGGAACATTAGTTAAGGTAAACACACAACTTTTGATTAAAGATTTATGATTACACTCACTTCATTACTCTCAATATGCTTACTTGGTGATTTCTCACTTTTCAGATAAAGCACAAGTACAGGTTTTCTCCTAATTTTATTACCTTAGGAGCAAGACAGAAGTCTCCTCAAATCTATTTGAAAGGAAACAACAAGAAAGACCCACCAAACCCCGAGGAGAATGGCACCAACAGTCTCACTAAGTCTCGAGCAGACGGAGAGTTATTCATGATAAAAGGCATGATAGCTCAAGAAGCAGCGGAAGCTGCAGCAAGAGCAGTTGCAGAGGCTGAGTTTGCTATCACAGAGGCTGAAGAAGCAGCAAAAGAGGCAGAGAGAGCAGAAGCAGAAGCTGAAGCTGCTCAGATATTTGCAAAGGCAGCCATGAAAGCTTTGAAGTTCAGGATCCGTAATCATACTTGGTAAAACAGTAAACAAATACCATCATGGGGAAGTTCTATAACAGAGCAAGCCATATATATATACATGCCGGTTTTACCAGTTTCTTATTTCAAGAGTTTCGATCTTGAAGCAGGCGATATCTCATCACCTGCAGAGTTTAAAAGTTTTCAAACCTTTCTGCTCTTTTTTTTGGGTTATTAACCGTGTAAATCCGCAGTTTGATAAAACCTTTCTGAGATTCTGTTAAACCAGTCATCTTTAATTTGTGTATGATCTTGAAACTGGCTTAAAGAGAGATGAATAAGCAAGTAAATTAGAATTTGTTCTGTTCTTTTATACGATAAAAGTGAAATCAGATTGAAGATTTTGATAAAATTTACAAGCATTTTCAAGTTTCTTTCTTACTACTCTCTTCCCATTCTTTCAGAATGTCATATACTGAAAGTGTATCAGAGTCGCTTGATTCTTCATCATCATCAATCTCGAGTTCTTCTAGACCCAACGTTTCGAGTTCAGTCTCCGTAAATTCCCAAGTTTCACCATTGGCATCATTATTATCTTCCATTGTAGTATCATGAAGAAGCAAATCTTCCTCTGGTTTATCGCTCCGACTTTGAGTTGTTACATCTACAGCTAACAATGGCTGCGTTGAAGCAGAAGAAGAACCGCATAGAGACTTCAATGACTTCGAGAGGTTTGAGACCGTTGGTTCACTTTCATAATCACAGTCAAGGAGATGATCAGAGAGCTTCTGAAGATTCTCCAGAGTAAGCCAGTCTCGATGTTCCTCGAAAAGATCAGTCCATTCTTCTTCACTGATCTGGAAAGATGCGAGAGCCACAGTGTTAATCAGTGTGATGGCTCTTTGGTAATCGCCTTTAGCTGTCGCATGACACAACAGTTCAGTGAAGAACAATGGGTGAGGGATTTCTCCATCTTCAAGAACTGCATCAAAGGCGTGCTCTAGAAGACTCCACTGCATTAACAAACAAAATTACACAACAGCTTATGCTTCCATAACACAAACTATAAGAAAATTTGTTACCTTCCCGGCTCTTGATGCTTCTATAAGTAGTGATGCGTGTTTTGTTTGATCCATTTGGTAACCAGAAAGAATCATCGTCTGATACACATGCTCAAAGTATTCCCATTGCAGTGATCTAGCTGAAGCTTCAAGCATGAAGCTGTATGTATACTCGTTTGGGACTAGATGAGTCTCTTTTTTGCTGACAATCTCTTCAAATAATTCTTTAGCTTCTGAAAAAATATCATTCCTTCCGTAAACTCGAAGCATCATGTTCACGGTTCCTATATTCGGGTCGCATTTATCTTTCATATATTGGAATATAGCCATGCAATCATCAACGTAACCACCGTTCAATGAAGCCGCTATGAGTCCTGTGAAGGTAATCTCGAGCGGCTTGCAATTTTCAAGTCTTTTCATCCTCCCCACCTGCATTAAAGTATTCTGAAGAAAGTTAATTTCGTGGGTTTCTTTGAGAAGCAAAAAGGGTGAAGTATGAGGGAACTTGCCTCGAGCATTGCATCATGCCAACGCCCGTTGTTGCAGAGACAGCATGCCAATTCATAGTAAACTGAACCTGTTCCTATAACTCCCTTTTGTTCCATATCTCTGACTGCTTCAACAGCTTCCTCAATTTTTCCTTCTCTCCAGATAGCTCGGACAAGAACTGGGAATCAATTACACGCTATAATTATCATCTGACCTTACATATACCGAAAAGAAAAAACTTCAATACAGAGAGAATCAATAGCTACCCTTGTATGTAATTGCTTTTGGAGCTTCGCCACTGCTTTTCATCTTCCTAAAGAATTCGTGAACACGATCATACTTCCCTGACTCTAGCATAACCTATAACAAGCATATCTTAAAGACTGCTTCAGATACCCACTAACGCTACTCAAAATCATCTAAAGCATTTCGTTTATGTTGGAAAACAAGAACGATACCTCCATCGCAAGCCCATATGTAGCTCCATTAGGCCTCAGACCATTTTTTCTTAACTCTACAAATACCCATGAAACAGCCTTCCACTGAAGTGTTGGGACACAAGCGTTCAGAATCTGGGAACCAGTTAAGCCAAGAATGATTTACTGCATATAGATATCAAGAAAGTTTCAAACTTGGGAAATGCTCACTTACAGCATTGTACACAACCAAATCAGGTTCAAGCACAGGATCCCAGTTCTTTTGGCGCAAATTCTTCATTAATTTAGTCGGTTTCTGCCTCATACGCTCGATTACTTTCAGCAACTCCTTCAACAAACCCGCTTGCCCAAGTGTTACAGCAATACTGTGGTACGCCGCCATATCAGGATACAACTGGCGATCACCCTAAAGTAACTAAGGAATGAGAGTTAATCCAAAAAACTGCAACGAAAATGCTATAGTTTAATTATTCATCACGAATTGACTCAAATCAGAAGTTACTTACAAGCATCTGATTGAATATCTGAAGAGCTTCCTGAGGCCTCCTTTCAAACCCAAGAACGGACAAAAGCTTGGTGTAAACAAACCTGTAGAAATCAGTGGAATACAATCAAAATTCAAGTTCTATAAAAGTTAGAATCTTTCAATGAACAATAAGGAACAAAAATGGCCAAGAAACATCACCTGCTCCTAAGATGTTTACGCTTCTTATCAGAATACACCCAATGAACAACAGCTGAAGCTTGTTTCCAGCTCTGTTTACGTCCCAATCGATCAACAATCTTAAGCATCTGATCTTCACTGAACTGAAGCCCTGACTGATTCATCATCCTCACAAACTTCCAGTGCTTCTCAGTGATTTCTCTACCACTCAATCTAATAACACAATCAACCGAACAAACATAAACAATTTCGTCATTAAATACAAAATTTCCAGATATTGAAATGAAAAAAAAAAAGGTGTCACTCAAACCTATCAACGAGAACTCTAACTGCTTCTCCTTCGTTACGCCACCGCTTCGCAGGATCAAATTCTCTGTCCAAATCGTAGTCTTCCACATCAACGTCGTCTTCAAGAACCCAACGAAGATCCTTCTCGAGTATCTTCTTCAGGTCCTTTAGATTCTCTTTCTTCAGTTCACCACCACTAACCTCTTCTCTCCTGACACCACTAACGAGCTCCTTCAGCTTCACTCTCTCGATTCCTTCCCATGGATTCCCAACCATCAAACCACCGTCAATCCTCCTTCCACCGTCGCCGCCACTTTTTCCAGAAATTGACCTCGTGAATTGCTTGTATTCCCGCTTTAGGGTTTGGAAACGAGCTTCTTCCTCCATAGATTGTTTCTGCGCCTCCGTATACACCTCCGCCTCGGACTCGGTTTCGCGCTTGGTTCTACGGTTGTGTTTTTGAATTTCTTTCTTTCGGAGATTGTTCAGGATTTTAGGGGTGGGATCAACACCGTACTTGAGCAGCCTCCGTTTAATCTTCTCCATATCTGGTTCAAATTCCGGCGTCACTCTTGCCGGAGATTGGGAAAATCTCACCACCGAAGCGTCCATTGTTGCGAGAGGATAGTGCAAGTGAGAGCTTAAAGCCTTGCCTTTTTTTTATTTATCTTGTTGCTTTTTTAAAATTACGAAATACGCCACATATGTTATTCTTTTTCCCAAAATATGCACCGAACTCGTAAAAGTAAAAAAACCAACCCTAAAGGAAGGGGTGATATCTCATGTCTTTAAGAAGAAGAGAACCAATCAAATCTAATATACAGACAACAGCAGCAGACGCAGAGGACAGAAAAAAAATAAACAAAGACAAATCTTGTTTTTCACAGGATACAAAAAAGAAAACTCTTGTCTTCTTCCACCAATATCATCATCAAAGGAGCACACACACAAGAAGACTGAGTAAGAAGATCAAGAAATGCAGAGAGTTGACTTCTCTTCTTTTGGCCCAAAGTTTAGGTCGCTGATTTGGAGTGCTTTACAAGCCAATCAATGACTTGATCAATGTTGGTAGAGTTCTTGCAAGATATCATGAAGCAACAGACTTCTCTATCAGAAAGTGATTTGAGTCCCCTGTGCAAAACAATGGATGACATTATCAAAATCGATGGATGCAATGCCAAGTGTTTTGTCGTGTTTTCGGTTTAAGGCTTACATTTCCTCGGTTAAGGCTTCTTTGGACAAAGCTCCAGGTTTGTCGATTTTGTTCCCAAGGACTAGAAGAGGGATACCACTAAGTGACGTCTTGCTCAACAAATCATGGAGTTCACTTTTCGAGACACTGAAATTTTCAGGATCAGCAGCATCAACTACATACCTGAGATCACAATCAGCAATGTGGCAAGAGTCAAGATTTTTAACCCTCAAAAACAAAAACCTACTTGAGGATAGTAAGAAAAAGATTCATGGATCTTTACACAATCGCGGAAACAGAACGGCAGTAGCGTTCCCACATGCTGCGGAACCTAGGTTGACCACCGAGATCCCAAAGCTTGATTGTAACACTTCCTTTTGTCACTTTCCTCATGTTGAATCCAACCTAAGAAAGTGTAAAAATCCATTTTACAATTGGTCCAAGAAGAAGCAAATCCTTAGTTACATAAAGTAAACATCATAGGGAGTAGTGTAACTCACCGTAGGGATCATGTCTTCACTGTATCCACCGGTCTGAACAAAGAGAGATAAGAGGAAGCCGTTAACGAGTGTTGAGGAGAACTATAGAAGGAACGGTTTGTGGGGAAGAATGCTACTTACGGCAACAACGTTTACAAGTGATGTCTTTCCTGCATTTTGAAGTCCTATCAATGAAAGCTCCATTTCTTGCTTGAAGAAGAGGCTGCAAAAAGGCATATTGAGACTTTGCAAACTTAGCAAACGCGAAGTAATTGTTCGGGAAAATTGAGGTTACAACCAAAAGTTGTTGCTCTCACAACTAGTTCCGTAGTATTCCTTGATACATTGCATTACTCACAACCCTATTCGCTTTGCTCTTTGTGCAGCAATCTTCATCTACTAAGTAACCATCTAGATTCAAGATATATTCCACAATTTGTAGATATGATGATCACATTAAAAGCTGATAAAAAGAGAGTAATTTTATTGCTTTCTTAGCCAGAGATTGATCTGATCGTATTGCTATTCCTTATTCGGTTAAAAAAAAGTTTGAGAATTTTTCTTCCAGTAGTCTCATCAAATATGCATTATTGCAACCGTAATAAACTTGAGCTAAAAAGCCCTAATAAAGTCGTAAAGTTACAAATCAGAACAAAAATTCGGCATATTTCCTGTCATTGAACTCAAATACCTAAAAAAAACAATCCAAATCAATATCCCACAAAACCAAGGCAAGAAACTTGAAGTTGAAGAAATAGGAGCAGACCTGCGAAGCCAATTGAGAAGAGCATCCCACAGACCCATATTTTATGATTTCAGAGAACTCAAAGTTTCCGACAGAGACAGAGATTCGTAGAAACAGAGACGAAAGACAGATCGGTCTGCTAGAAATTCTCGTCCACGGATCTCTATGGCCAAAAAAGGAAGCTTCTTTATTTCTTTCCTTTTCTTTTTGTTTCCTTCTTCCGCTCTTCGCTGCCGATATTATCTCATTGAAGATCTTTTTTAGTTTCTGTCAAAATCGAAAACACGGCAAGAGAGCCGGCGAATTAAAGTTACAAAAGTCTGTAAATCTGACCCGTCAACATTTATGTGGGTCCCTCTACGTCGTGAGATTAACGGTGTAGATCTGATTAGAATTAGTTTTGTAGGGAAACTGAGAAGCTGTGTGACAGAGCGAAAATCATGGAGCTATGCATTCTAGTCATTATTAAATTTTTGTTTAGCCAATCAGAAGAAAGATTCGATGGGACAGAGAGAAGTTCGGGAGAAGAATTAGATTGATAAGAAAAAACAAAAGAATGTGTAGTAGTAGATCACAACCACTCTCGTTAGGGAGGCGCGTGAGGAATACGAGCCAATGATTAGCTAGTGAGTGGCGATTCCAGGAGAAATTGGCGGTGGAGATTCGAGATTGGAAGATGCACTTATACGCGCCGTTTTTGCCATTTGTGGACGGACAGTCGCTCGTTTAGATTGGTTTGCTTATGGGCTTTTACGCCCACTAAGCACTAGTAATGGGCCATACAAGGATATATCGCCTGCAGAGCGTGCATTATTGATAGTAATTCGATTTTCAAATTATTTTATATGCTTTCACCTAAATTACGATCGAGCCGACCCAGTTTATGTGTGTATTAACTTTCTTCGGATGATCTAGATCATGTGAGAAAAGATTGATTATTCAATTAAGCCCCCATTTAAGCTTCAAAATTTAGACTAAATAATTGGCGGGTTGAGCCAGGCCCGTGCAGTAGTGCAACGCATGGGCGACTCGCGAAAGCCCAGATAGCAAGCTATCTTGATGGGCTTTCTCCCTTAAAAAATAGAGTTAATATCGTGTGGGCCGATGACCCACATATCAGATATTAAACTGATAAGAACAGATACTACACTTGATCTTAGCCAAAAGGCCGAGAAAGGTATGAGTTGTTAAGACTTATGGCCACCTCTTTTATAGCGCTTCACTTTTCCTTCACCCTTCTTTTGTTAGCGATGTGGGACTCTGAACGAGTGAAACATAACAAAACAGCACCCTCTTTCTCGTTTAGCGGGTTGGGTTTTGATAATGGGCCTGGGTTTTCTTCCTTACCTTGTGGAGAGCTGAGTGAGAGAGCTTTTTACATTGACAGATCAAACAAAGAAAGCCAACTCCGCTGGATCAAGTTCTTTATAGTTTACATTATATTATACATTGACAGAGCTTTACATTATACAGTATTGTGTATTTGGTTTTTTTTTGGGGACAACATTAAGTCAGAAATTTAAATCATATATTTAAATAGTGGAATTAAGATTTAACATATTTCTACTATATTGTCTTGGATAATTGTTCCAAGCTGGTTCATGATCAACCGGAAAAACTCTACTACATATGGTAACATCTGAAGTTTGGAACATTGGTGTGGTGTTTTCCAAGGATTCTCTAACATTCAAATTAGAAAAAAATTCAAAAAACATTATTCGCAAACTATAAAGAAAAAATAAACATATAGTAAATTTGCGGCGTATTATGTCATCTAAGGTTTTATTAGAGAAAAAAGACAGAACATATTGTTTTCTTAAAAGCGAAGAAGGCCGAATTTTTGTATGTGTGAGCGGATCTCTTTTAAGTGAGAAGATGTTGAGTTTCAAAAATATTAACTATTTGGTCCGAGCTTCTGTGGTTTATATTATAACTTTCATACACTTTAGTATAAAGTGTGTATTTTTATCCTTTTCCTCTTCTTTTTCCTTTGTAATTAAAAAAAAGTAAACAACAACAAAAAGAAAGAGCGAGTCAAATAAAAACCCAGAGAAAACGGCTCAAGATACGTTACTCTAATCACTCTCCTTTCTTCTATTTAACAAACAAAGAGAAAAAAACAATCTTTTTAAGAACAATGTAGCCACAAGCTATCCTTGCCTTAGTAAGTAAGCCAAACACTCGAAGAAGACAGGCAATTTTATATACAATTATACTCTCATAAATCTCTTTGTTTTATTCAAAGAATCCCCCAAAAAAGGACAATAAACAAGGAACATGAGTTTCGATCATCAACTTCTTCAACATGACAAAATCAAGAATTATCGGAGTTCTGTCTCAGCTCCTTTTAACGGTCGTGATTTCTCCCATTTTGGCGGTTTCAAGCTTATCGGACGGTGGAGATCATGAGAGGTTTAAAAGACGCGATCCTCTTAACAGCTTCAGATATTACGACGGACGTTTCGATGTCCGAAACAAACATTATTGGGCAGTGAGTCTCTCTTCTTTTATGATTAACATTGAGATAATATGGTAGTTAAGCGTTAATGAAACTCAGGCTACGGCATTTACGGGAATCCACGGTTACGCCGTCGCCGGAGTGTTGATTATTGTCGGCGTATGTTTGGGACTTTACGTAGCTTTCTCCAACAAAAGAAGATGCGTTTCTTTCACGCGCCGTCGATATCTCGACCGTTGTTATCTTCCTCTGTTCTTACTTCTCCTCCTCTTCATGTCTCTCTCCATGTAAGCTAAATAAATTTAAAACACTCTTCTTCTCTCCATGTTTCTCGTCATGTTCAATACAAAAATCACCAACTACTCTCTAAAGATTTTCATAAAATACATGAAGTTTCTTGTTTCTAAATTAAAATATATAAACAAAGTATCAAATAAATACACAGAGTCACTAGTTACTAGACACTTTTACAAATCTATGTCAAATAAAAATAAGTCTCGTTTTAAGATGAAAACCTCATTCACATAGAATTTATAAGCGTCTATCAAATACAGGGCAACGACAGGTATAGTGATAGCAGCGAACCAGAGCGCGAAGAACAAAACAGAGGAGATGAAAGAAACCATAGACAAAGCAGGAGAAGATGTTGAGAGAAACATCCGTACAGTGATCGTGTCGTTAACGAAGATACAGTACTTGTTGCTTCCTTACGATCAGAAAACAACTCATCTTCTCAATGTCACTACCCATCGACTCGGCAAAGGATCTCGCCTTATTCAATCCTTCCTTCGTCATAACGGTCGTTCCATTGATCTCGCCATCAAAATCTCGTACGATCACCTCTGTTTTTTTGTTTTTGTTTTTACTTTTAAAATATTGTCTGAAGATTAGCATATCTTCATAATCTTCTAGATTCTTCTTGATCACTTCGGTCTTGATTGGTCAGTCTTTGGTTCTCGGTTGTTCTTCGGTTTAGGTCGATCTCATTGATCTCCCAATAATTCATAATTTAACATTGTTCTTCTTTGTTTTCTTTTCTCAGGTATCTATCTCATCTTATGATTGCATCAACCAACTTGTTCCTTGTGCTTCTAGCCTTTGGTGAGATCATTTAACATTCACTTAACTTGTGAAAATGTTATCATCTTAGACTAATTTTAATGGGCCTTTTTGCTTGCCTCTCTCTCTTAGCACCTCTCTTGCTTCACTGGCACCCTGGATTCATCATGTGAGCAAATCCAAAATCGAATCAAACATTGTTCTTGTGTTAAATTTGGGTTTAAACTTTTTAAGATCAAATTCTTCTTTTTTGTTTCAATGTTTTCCAAAAAGGGTGCTATTCTTGTGTTGGATCTTAACTACTCTCTGTTGGGCACTAACTGGATTCGATTTCTTCATTCACACGTAAGCCATTCAAATCCTAAAACCAAAATTCCCATATGTTTCTAAGGAATCTAAACCTTAACTCCTCAATTTTCCACTCACACAGCTTCGCAGAGGACCTTTGTTCAGCTTTCAATGGCTTCATACAAAATCCACAAAACAGCACACTGACTAGTCTTTTCCCTTGCATGGATCCTCTTCATTCTGATAAAACCCTAACCGATATAAGCTTGATGATTCATAGCTTCATCACCGAGGTATTAATAAATAGCAGAGTCCCAAGAAGAATCAAGAACTCTGGCTAACTGTAAAAACTGAATCCTCTGTTTCTTGTTCAGTTAAACTCAAAAGTAGCAGAGTCAATGCATTCTAATGCGTTGACTGATCGGAGCAATGCTGTCTCGTGGGCGCCGCAATCTGGACTCATATGTGATCCGTTTGTGGGACAAAATATAAACAACTACAAACCACAAAGCTGCTCCAATGGCGCCATTCCAATTGGCCAATTCCCAAATGTAAGTCTTTTAAATCTGCTTATTAATCTTAAGACAAATTGGTGAACAGAAAAACCTTTTATGTGGTCGTAGATTCTTTCGAGATTCACATGCCATGAAAAAGATCCACCGGAAACTTGCAAAATCACCGGAAAGTTCATCCCGGAAGCAGCTTACCTCAAGGTCTATGCTTACAGCAACTCAGCTCAAGGCATGCTCGACATCTTGCCTTCTCTTCAAAACCTAACAGAATGCCTTGCCGTGAAAGACACGTTATCGAGCATCGTCTCTAACCAATGTGAACCCTTCAAGGCTTCGATGTATCACCTTTGGGCATCGATCCTTGCTCTGTCTCTTGTCATGGTGGTTTTGGTTTTGCTCTTCCTCGCTAAAGCTGTCCAAGAGAAAGGAAAGAGTTTTGTTTGGTTTTCGATTAACCCAACTTCTTCTGCAGAAATACGACAAATTAATATATAGTGGTTACTGGTTACTGTGTGTATATATCTTATACTGGATTTTTTATTTGGTATTTACATTTTTTAAAAAAATAGCTGTGAAAGATACAGAGTGTTTGAACTCTTACAAAATGTAAATAGGACTTTGTATCAAACTTTTGTAATAAGTGTGACTCAACGAGTATTTGTGTACATCCAATAACTATTACCATAATACTATTTACCATGAGTATTTAAAATTTATTTCCATTTGAGTTTTTTTTTTTTTTTTTTTTTTTTTTTTTTGGTTTTTTAATTTANAGTTAAGTTTTATTTGTCTAATTGAATCTCAAGACAATGAATGAGAGAGAAGAAAGGTGAAAAATGAATTGGTCAACCACTCAAAGAAGTCACATTTCATGTGCATGTACATAACTTTGAGTAGATTACAAACTAAGACCATTATACATGTTAACACTTAATCACTGTTTAAATCAAGAGAATCAATTGGATTCTGTTGAGAAGAAAAAAAAAATGGAATTCATCCTTAAATGTAGAAAAGGAGAAAGAAAACTACTAAAGTACTAATCGTTCTAAAAAAAAAAAAAGTTACTAATCAATGATAAGCTTTAGATAGTTTAAGATTCTTAAACATTGATAATAGACATAATTGCACTAATTAATAACCATCATCATCACTACTAATTTTAATTATATAGTACTAATATACAACGGGAAAAATTCCCCGAGAGAGATGAGAGAAGAAACTTATTACTTATGAGAGCTGAATCAAAGAGAAACAAGGAGAAGACTAGAATCATAAGTCTTGTCTTCGTTCGCATGTCGGAATCATCAAAGACCTTTGATTGATCCGTTTCAACTAGACTTCACTTTACTCATATTTCTGAATCTTCTCAAAAAATCTAGCTCTTGGTTTCTCGATTCAGCTTCCTAATCTCGTTCCCAGATCGAGATTTATCTGAGACAAGTGTTGGATTTTGGAGTTTGCTTCGGAGAAGGCTAAGAGAGTTGAGAATCTATTATTTATATACATGTCGGGAAATTCGGCTTCTGCCGGTCTCCGAGGATTTTCCGGTAAGTTTTTCCGATGATTTCGTCTCCTAATTTATCGGAACTTACTTTGTTTCAGCTTTGTGTTTTTCTTAGGATTAAGCTTCTGCTCATTTTGGTGTTAGCTTCGGATCTGATATCCAAAACAAAAAAAAAAAAATTGAGCTCATCAACTTGCTAGATTGAATAAAATAGCTTCAAACATAACTCATCGAGTTATATCTGTTTAGTTTACTAATCAATTCGAAATGCATCAAATCTGTGTTCATATTTGCCAACTAACTTCAAGATTCGTTCTATCATGGAAATTTCCTTTATGAATCTTTGTGTTAGATGTGAAACCTGTATCTGTTCTTCCAGGGAAGTTGCTGTGATGAGAAGTGAAAGATTCAATAGTTTGCTGATTTGAGTTCTTGAATCTGTTGGTGATTGTGAGCTATATCTATGACCTAATTTGTTGCACTAGATAATTGTTTGGATCTACAGAGGATTGAGTGTTGTTTATTTACAGTGTTTTCTTGGAGTTAAAAAGAAAGAATGGGGATAATGGAGTACAACAAATACAATAAGAAACCAACATCTTTGCATTGCAATGATGCAGGAGGTTGCAGATATTCATTGCTTACTATTATTGTATGGACCGTCGTGGGCTTTTTCCTGGTTGCTCATCTGATCTCGCTGTCCAGCAGAAAAGATAACATTCATCAAGAAGTTTCGTCTGATCAGTTACAAGTTGTACATCATCTTCATTATAATCATCCTGTTGTTCATGAACTTGTGAGAGTTGAAGAAGAGAGCCTGAGAATGCCGCCACCTAGGAAGCGTTCTCCTCGTACAAGTAAACGGAGATCAAGAAAACCGATCCCTCTGGTTGAGGAGTTTCTTGACGAGAAGTCACCAATTCGGCATCTTTTCTTTCCCGGTATAAAAAGTGCTTCCTTCGGTCCCACCAAGGATATGGGAAACGAGACATCGTATTACTTCCCTGGGAAAATTTGGATGGACACGGAAGGGAATCCAATTCAAGCCCATGGCGGAGGGATTCTACACGACGAGAAATCTAACACATACTTTTGGTATGGAGAATATAAAGATGGACCAACTTACCATGCTCACAAGAAAGGACCAGCCAGAGTAAGTACCAGTTTGTTCCACTTGTCCCAAGATTTCTGGTGTATTAGCATTTCCCTTGCCGACATTTTGGGGTTAAATTTTCGATCTTGTGTTGCTTCAGGTTGATATTATAGGGGTTGGTTGTTACTCTTCAAAAGACTTATGGACATGGAAAAATGAAGGCATTGTACTCGGAGCTGAAGAAACAAACAAGACCCATGATTTGCATAAATCCAATGTTCTCGAGCGACCCAAAGTGATCTACAATGAAAAGACAGAAAAGTATGTGATGTGGATGCATATCGACGATGCAAACTATACTAAAGCTTCAGTTGGTGTGGCCATTAGCGATACCCCGACAGGTCCTTTCGTGTATCTATACAGCAAACGTCCACACGGGTTTGATAGTCGGGACATGACTGTCTTCAAAGACGACGATGGTGTTGCTTACCTGATATATTCGTCTGAAGTCAATAGTGTGCTTCATATTGGACCCTTAACGGAAGATTACCTTGATGTGACGCCAGTTATGAAGAGAGTAATGGTGGGACAACACAGGGAAGCTCCAGCTATCTTTAAGCATCAGAATACTTATTACATGGTCACTTCTTGGTGCACTGGCTGGGCACCAAATGAAGCCTTGGCTCATGCGGCTGAATCAATAATGGGTCCATGGGAGAAACTGGGGAATCCGTGTATTGGCGGTAACAAAGTTTTCCGTTTAACAACATTCTTTGCGCAGAGCACGTATGTGATTCCTTTACCGGGTGTTCCCGGTGCGTTTATATTCATGGCGGATAGGTGGAACCCGGCTGATTTGCGGGATTCCAGATACGTGTGGTTGCCGTTAGTTATAGGCGGACCTGCTGATCAGCCTTTGGAGTTCAATTTCGGGTTCCCAATGTGGTCGAGAGTGTCTATCTACTGGCATAGTAAATGGCGGCTGCCTTAAAAGACATACAAATAACTAAAAATGTTCTTACCGATCCCTCTGTGCTGATCATTGTTGTTGATTTGTTTTGTAGATTAGGCATTTATACACACCATTGTAAGGTTATAATTTCTAATAAATCTTTTACTGAAGAAGCTTTATTACATCTTCAGCTTTTGAACGTCAAAGGTTCAATGTTGTCATACAAAGGCTACTGTGATTTGGCTCTATCAAAACTAGTCAACAGTTTTACAAAATGGGTAGAGACTGTTTTCGATTACCAGCTAGAGAAATCTTTAAACCCTGTGGAGGCTGACGCAGTAGTTTTTCTTTTCTTAGGCACTCCAATGGTTGAAATATCAGAGTCTAGGGAACCACTAGTGTCTTTAGTGGCTGTATTACTCTTAGCTTTCAAGTATTTTCCGACACCACCGCCACCGGCTCCAGCTTCTGCTGTTCCTGATCCCGGGTTACTGTACCACGAACCGACTTTCTCCTGATACACCATAATGCATATAATATATAATCTTATCAGATCAATCGAAAGCAAAGAAAAAGAGAAGAGACTGTATTTGGTGGAAGGGATGATACTAACAAAGTCTTTGTCTTCTTTTTTCTCTTTCTCAGCTTTCTCTTTTTCTTCCTCTTCATCAGGCTCCGTGTATGGATTCACAAACACATTTGCCTCGATTATCTTGATCTCTTGCTGCAGAAATTTCAAAATACCCTCTCAGGAGACTGAAACTACTTAAAAACACAGTGAGTTAAGTTTTTGGAACTTACAAGAGGACGGTCGCTTTCATCTACAGGTACATTCTCCATTGCTGCTAGTGTTGCCAAACCACCAACAACTCCACCAAACACTGTGTGCTTGTAGTTTAAATGGGTTGCAGATTTGTATAAGATGAAAAATTGTGAACCATTTGTGTGAGGACCACTATTAGCCATACTAACTACGCCTCTTCCTGAGTGAAGCAGCTTTGAGTTTGGCTCGTCTTTGAATGGCTTTCCCCAAATTGATTCACCTCCTTTTCCTGTGCCAGTAGGATCGCCACCTTGAATCATAAAGTTCCTATGTAGAAGAAAGGTCAAAAGATCACGTTTATATTAATCAATAATAACACTGTAAGAATTCTTAAAACAAAACAGATTTCCAAGACATATATGCATACCTGATGCTTCTGTGAAAGGGCACTCCATTGTAGTAACCGCGTTCACAGAGAGTGATGAAATTCTCACATGCTCTAGGAGCTATATCGCAATGGAGCTCAATGTTCAAATCCCCATGTGTTGTTTGAAACTGAACATACCCTTTCTTTTTTGGGTTTTTCTCGACTTTAATTAGTTCAAAATCGTTTTCCGTTACAGGAGTAAACGCAGTGGACGTGAAAGAACGAGAAGCAGCGCCTGAAGAATAACGGCTCTTCACCTGCAACAAAAATACCAAACATTTTAACAATACACACAAAGCTTTAAACCGAGTTTATTCCATACAAGAAACTAACCATTTTTGAATTAACAGGTGCTCTATCTCCAGCCATATGCATAGCTATTCTTGCTGCTGTTTTATCACTAGAACTATCTTTAGCTGCATCAGCACTTCTTCCATAAACCGAAGCAGATGCAGCATCCACAACACTGTAGGCCTGCTTCGGTTCTGGTTTAGAATCCTCTTTGATTTTTGACCTTGACTCTAGAATCGCAGCAATAGCAGCGGCTCTTTCATCACGTGCCTTGTTTCCACCTCCACCATGTAAAGCAATCCGTTTAGCTTTTTCAGTTCCAAGATCCGCAAGCATCTGCTTGATATCTCCAGACACGTTTATATTATAAGCTGGGTCTGAGTTCATCTTCTTCAATTCTGTAAAAAAGACGAGAGAATGGATTCAAAACCAACTTAAACAAAAACATGGATTATGATATATTGCTTGATCAAATGAATCAAACCGTCATCATCGATCTTGAGGCCATTTTTAACGTGATCAAACTCCACAGTTACTTTACTGTCAACTGCATTAGGATTCTGCAAAACATTACCAAAGGAGAGTCAATACAGTTTAACCACACCGACTCATTGCAAAGTATCATGAAAGAGATTAGTTACCTGAATTGTTATAAGGTCGGCTCTTGTGAATGGTTCTTCTGTTAAAAGCTCCTTCCAATTCTTGGTTTTGATATTTAACTCTTTGATTGCCTAAATATAGATGGCAACTATAAGAATCATTGAAACCAAAATGACTCCTAAAAACACTAAAAGTAAACACAAACCTCGTAGCAGAATACATTTCCGGTAGTCTTCACAGCAACTATATGTGTAAATTCAGTGAAGACTTTGTTCAGAACAGGACAATGATACTCTCCTACAATGGCAGCCACACATATATCAGCATATCTCAAGGATGATGAAGATCACAACGAATCAGATTAGTAGGAAAAAGAGAAAGAAAGAAGAAACCTTCAGAGTTCTTGTGAAAGATGAGAGGAATTAGATCTTCTCCTTTCAATGGTGCTCCTGTAACAGGATGTTTACCAAATTTCCTAATGTAAGGCACTATTGTTCTGCAATTTCAAAAACCCCAATTCCCCAAAATCAATAAGCTTAATAATAAGAAAAAAACAAAGCTTTAATGCCTAAAGTAAAACCTTAGTTAGATAAATAACTATGAAACTACTCACGTTATCTCGAAAACACTCCCGTCGGTCGTACACACAGGATCCTCGAATGGCAAAAACGTAAGCCTGCACCAGAAAAGTTCATGATTGAATCCAATTTCGATGAAGAGAAAAAGATTGCAAACGAAAATCATATAAAATAGTTGAAGAAACAAACATACGCGCAGCAATAGAAAGGAAGGCTCTTGAAAGGAGTACGATTCTCTTTCGATTTAGCGCCTCCCCATTCTGTTGCCCACTCCGTTTTCGTTATGAACATACGATCTTTACTATGCTGTTTCTTCCCCATCGTTGCTTACTTCTTCTTCTTCGAATTTGATTTCTCCAAATTTAACTCCAATTATCCAAAAGTCGGATCGAAATAATAATACGAGCTCTGATAGATTTCAAGTTCGATTTCAGTAGCTGGAACCCTAACCGTTACGATTTTCGAAGTAATTTGAGATCTGAGACTACCGCCCTCGCCACCGCGTCTTGTTTCATTATAGCCGCCGTAGAAACCGATCCGACCCAAATAGAATCCGACCCGGATCTATAAAAGAAGGCCTGTTTTGTTTATATTGGGCCGAGATATTTTAGGCCCAGACGATTGATATCGTTTACTCAGCCGGAGAGTTGGCGCCAACTTCCTGGCCATATGATCTCATTCTTTCATCAATCCAAGAAATTTCTTTGCAGGATAGTTAAGAAACTGAAAATTGTTTTTTAATTTTTACGATTTGATAATCCAAAGGTTTAAGGAATGTTACAATAATGATTGCGTTCAAACAAACAATTAAAACGCGGGTAATGATGATTATTAACGTTACACGAGAGTTTTTTTTTTTTTTTTTACCGCCATGAGAGATGATTCTTTTGAGCCTATTACAAGGAAAGTATATATAAATTATATATATCATATAATCCTTATGTGCTTTTGTGGAGTGTTTTTTCCCTAAGGCGTCTTGAGGTATCCATTTTGGTCCAAGTACGACACAACAATCTCCGACATTTCAGACAGTGAAGAAAGACCCTTGTCTCTGTTGTTTTGTATCACAATCTGCAAAGCGTTGTAGGCCAATGATTCAGGAAGAAACATTAAATTCAAGTGTTAGGATGAAATAATAATTGGGTATGATCACTAAAAAACATATCAGAACCTCGCAATCCAAAGGCGGTTCATATGGATCGTCTACTCCTGTGAAACCTGAAGAAGAAATGTTTTTGGTGAACAATATAACATATAATCAAATGGCTGGATCATAAATGTTATAATCAAATGGCTGGATCATAAATGGATTAGGCTGAAAAAGATGCAGATTACCTTTGATTTTCCCGGCGCGTGCACGCTTGTACAAGCCCTTTGGGTCTCTAGCTTCACAAACATGGAGTGGCACATCCATGAATACCTATCAAGAGAACCAAAAGAAAGAGAGAGAGAGAGAGACTTTAATACACTCGTTTTGGTTTTGATGTTCACTATGGATTCACATTCATGAATTTCGATAAACCTCAATGAAATCTCCTTTCGGTAACAATGCACGGCAAGCAGCTCGTTCCCTCCGATAAGGAGATATTAAACTTGCAATACAGATGATTCCAGCATCTGCAAAGAGTTTAGCCACTTCACCAACTCTTCGAATGTTTTCAGCTCGATCTTCTGCTTCGAAACTAAGATCGCTGTTTAGACCATGTCGAACATTGTCACCATCAAGTATATACGAAAGCTTTCCACGATTGTGCAAAGCTCGGCTAAGGGAACATGCCAGACTACTTTTCCCTGAAGATTTTTAAAAGATTTGAAAGAATCCAGTAGAAACCTCAAAAGCTGTAGTTAAAGATCAATCAGAAACTAAGAACCCAAACCTGAACCACTTAAGCCAGTAATCCAAATCACACATCCCTTTTGCTTAATCAATTCTTGCCTGTCGGATTTAGTAACGGGACAATCATGCCAGACGATGTTCTTTTGCTTTCCATTGATTTGCTGTGTTTCACCTAATTAGATTATCTGAGATTAGATCCATTCAGTTAAATTCATAAATCTGAACAATTCTTCAATTCGCTTAACAATGCAAAGAGGGCATTTTGAAAGAAAAAAAAACAAAAAAAACTCAGGAAGATTCCGTAATAGAGACAAGTGGATTAAATTGAATACACAAGCAAAAGATAAGCTCTCAGCATTTGAAATTACCAAGAAAACTTGAGGAGGAGGAGGAGGAAGATTCGCATGAAATTAGCTAAAGTTAGATCCAAACGTTGAAGACGAATCATAGCAACCCAAACTAAAATCACATATGAATCAGATCGGAATTATTACCGGCGCAATCAGAGGAACGCGATGAAATCGATTCATCTAACGCCATGATCGGACGGATGAAACTCAGTCTCCGGTGACTTTTCCCGCGAAACTTCAAACCTATACTACCGGAAGGATCCGAATTCGTGGAGCTAGGCAACGATAATCTCAGAAACCGCCGCTCCGATAACCGGAGCGATTCAAACTCTCCGAACGCCGGCGAAACATAGCATCTTCCCACACATCTCGCTATTGCCGCAACTTCCATATCTCAAAATCAGCAAGAATCAACGAAGAGAAGCGAAACAGATTAATTACAGAACCGCGAGATTCAATTCAACAGAATCAAATTGCACGGAATGTTTTTAACGATTTAAATTTGATTATTTTAAGTCGGTTATAAGTTATAACAAAAATTCAGTGTATAAAAAATTTTGTTGTTTATTTGGCTTGTGGAAGCCGAGTGGTTAGCCACGAATGGACCCCGAGTTTTAAGTTATTCTAGACATCGGTGGCTCGTGACGACATCGGTGGCTTTGTCGGATTCACCTGCTCCAATTGTTTTAGACACTCTCAATTGTGATTCGGCAATGTTTTGTTTTTATTTGTTCGAGACAAACGTTATCCTATGATATTAAACAAGCGTTGTTATCAAATGTGTGGATTTATTTAAAACTTTAATGGATCTTCTATGATTTCCTTATTACAAACTAGCCAGTAACCATTACCATTTCAATCAACTTACCTTTATAATAGGATAATATAAAGGGATCCCTAATATATAAATACAAAATAAAATGAATACCAGTCTTTTCAAGAACCCAACAAATTGGTACTTTTGGTTTTGAGAGTACAACGCTGAACTTAGAAGTGGACAACAGGCTAATAAGCCTATTACACAAATCACAATTAGTTTGAGAGATCCAGCGAACCCTCCATCGTGCTCGGAAGGTTAGATTGAGCCATTGTAATTGTTTGAAAAGCCCATATAAACTTTTCAAACCCATCTGACCCAGAAACCTTTAAAACCCTAATTCTCACTCATGGGACGAAACGGCGGCGTTGAAGTAAATTTCAATATATCGTATTAAAAACTCATTCACATTTCTTCAATTCTTCAGCCACACACAAAAACCCTAATTTTTTCATTTTTTCGCAAATCCGGCGAAGATGAAGTACAATCCGTGTGTGACCTCTTCTCGCCGGAAGAACAGGAAGGCGCACTTCTCAGCTCCTTCTAGCGTAAGGCGCGTGCTCATGAGCTCGCCGTTATCCAAAGATCTCCGTCAGAAATACAATGTCAGATCGATGCCGATTCGAAAGGACGACGAAGTGCAGGTTGTTCGTGGGACGTTCAAGGGAAGAGAAGGGAAAGTGATGCAGGTGTATCGACGCAAGTGGGTGATTCACATCGAGAGCATCACTAGGGAGAAAGTCAACGGAACCACGGTCAACGTCGGAGTCAATACGTCGAATGTGGTAATCACTAAGCTCCGTCTCGATAAGGACAGGAAATCGCTTTTGGAGCGTAAGGCTAATGGACGAGCCGCCGCGGATAAGGAGAAGGGAACGAAGTTTACGGCGGGAGATATTATGGAGAACGTAGATTGAGTTTTTTTTTTTTTTAAATGGTTTTTTCTTTCTTCTAGTTTTCTATTTTTTATTAATTTTATATGAAATTTTGATTCCAAGGATGATGATTATTCAGAACTCGAAGTCAAGTTTTGTGGTTTTGGTACCAATGTACCGTCATTTATGATTATCATGTTAAATTGCGTTTTAATTCGTTATATGCAATCTTCTTGGTGTCGGGGAAAATAGTTGAATGCAATTACGAAGGGTGATTGTACAGCCCTACGTGATCTTCTCGCTAAACGGACAAAAAATGCTAACATGGAAAATCTTATTGGGCGGGCTCAACGATTTTGGGGAATCTCCTTTGCAAATGTACCTCAATGCTCCAATCAGGCAGCTGGCAAACTAACCAAAATAGGCTCAGTGACAGGTTTCCTAGATTAATCTGCATCCTCCGGTTTGTCTAAACGGTTATTGTTCCAAAATTATGTAAACCAATTATAATCTTATTTAGATTACATCGAAACAGTTAATTGCCTTATTAACTTTTTAGATTTGTTAAGTGTAGTAAAGATTACATCATATCAGTTTATTTATTTGTTTCTCTGAATTTCCAAATGGATTGTACACACCAAAAAAAGGTAAAAATCACTGCGTATTCAAGAATACTGCATAATTAAAAAAAAATAAGGTCAAACCCAAAACCGAACATATCCAAAAAAGAATTATCCGTCAATTTCACTGCGGAACTATTTATTCCAATTTAACGGAAAAAAAAAAAGAAACGCAAACTCTCGGGTCCTGCCGTAGAAGAAATCAACAATGAGAGAATACGAGAAAGTTACTGAGACTCAAGCCAGAGGGTCTTAGGTGTGTGTATGTGTGTGTTCTCAAGGTTTGAGAGCAAGAGAGAGACCAAACCTTGGATGCTTGTCTAAAGCCTTGGTGTCAATCTCACTGGAAATAGTTACTAGTGACTTGGGCACCACCTCGTGCTGAAGAAGAGCACCGAATGTGCCATGGTTGTTGAGCTTAGCTTTCACTGTAGTCGAATGATCAAGTGCATGCAATCCACCAACCGTTATCGTGTTTTCATTAGTCGAGAATTTTCTGTAAACCTCACCAACTGCTGCGGTTCTCTTTAATTCATCAAAGTGATGAAGGTAAGATGCTTTGATTGAGTCTCCTTTGTCTCCCCTGAAAATAACTCAGATCAGACACACACAAGACACAGCCTCGCGAATGCTTTAATTTGAGATCTGGGTTCTTACAAAATTATGGAAGCGCATGCGTCTGGTTTTGTCACACTGATTCCGGCATTGTACTTGGTGAAAGTTTTGGAGGTTGTGTCATATCCAGCTTCAGCACCAAATGAGATGACTGGCGAACCAAGAGTGGCTGTTATGTCGATTAAAGGGTTTTGTTTCAAAGCTGCAGCAGCAGTAACTGTCGCGTGGTCGTGGAAGTATTGGACCTCGAGCTGTTAATGGAATCCAAAAGCTGAAGGGTTCATTTCAAACCTCTGAGAAATAGACAACGTGATTGTTTAGAAAAGGATACTAAATTTTTTACCTTGGCAGAATTGTAGTCAGGGACTTTGAAGGAGGCGATGGCTTTTGTTGATGGGAGGATCTCGGTGAATGTGACTGTTGTCAAAACCTGCCAAGTAAAAACATACAAACATGCTTTAACGGATTAGTTTGGCTTTAAATGACAAAAATGTTTACTAGATCTCTTCTACAATACTTACACTAGAATCAGTATCGATTTTGACATCAAACAAAGCATTCTTGTACTTGTACTGTGTGGCAACATCAGCAGCATGAACTCCTCCTTTCTTCAGAGCAGTAGACGTAAGGGCCTAAACAACAGAACATAGACAAAAAAAATAAGGCTCTCCATTCGTGCAATTAACCATGGAGTAAAACTGCTAAATTATTTGCAGGCAATCATTAGGATTCTGAATTCAACAATGGCTAACAACAAAAATGCTATTAGCTAGTTGATACTGTCACACATAATAACTGAATTCTCTAGCTACGCAGCTAATAGAAGAAAGTGTACAGTGAGTCATATAGTAGAATCCTTGAGGGATAACGTTGGTATCTAATCTCAAATTTATACCAACGTTGACCTCGTCTTCACTCACTATGAAACATCTAGTTCTTAAACAGAAGTATTTTCAAATCTATACGCGTCCTGTCTCTCAGATCACTTGACAAATTACCAAAGATCTACTACGGAACTTATGAAATTGATTCTAACAATAATAAGATCAATCAGACCAACAACATATACTCTAATGCAAACGAAACAGAACATTCTCACAGCAATACAAATTCAAAGTAATACTCCTCGTCGATACTCAATATATCTAACGACGCATCAAAATCAAATCTGAGAGTAGGAAAGGGATGCATCATCGATATAATACGTACCACGCCGGAGGCACTGTAAGTGGAAATGCTAAATTTCTGATCGGAATTGTAGTCTCTCGTCAACAGATCTATCAAGAAGGGAATCATAAAATCAACAGAATCAGCTTAAAATCGACAATAATCACCCAAACATAATCAAAATCTAGTAATGTTCAGTATCTACAGCATAAATAAATTCGAAACAGCAGCACTTCGAATCAATGAACAGGCGTAAACGCACGCAATAGTTGCGCGATTTCAACCGGAATAGAAACGACGATATAAGGAAAAATAGATGAAGAGAGCCATGCGATGATTTTACCTTTGGCTTTTTTGCCGATATCGGTGAATAGTCCTGGACCCTTGCTCATGGTTGCTCAGAGATTGATAGATCGGCGAAGATTCGGAGGAGAAGCGGTGAAGATAGAAAAATACGTCTTGGTTTTTTTAATTTTTCCGTGGTAGACGAAATAAATAGTGATATCGTTTACTATAATAACAACCTGTTACTTACTTTAGTGACAAACCACTCACAACCGTTGATGTGGCACAATAGCAACAGATGACGCTTTGTGGGACTGAATCGCTTTTGTTATGATTTTATTTGTTGTTGACCACAATTTGTTTTTCAACATATTAACTTTTTGGCCCATATCTTGTTGGGTTTATATTATCAAATGACGGCCCAAATAAATAACCATCGGAACCCTGCATCACATATTACTGTAAGACATTGCTGGGATCTGATTTCGCCGATACATCTAACAATGGCAACGAACAAAATCGTCCGTTTGATCGCACCAAGCCGATCTGCCTCCTCTAGAATCATCGAGCCCGTGTCACGGTTTTTAAGCTCCGGTACTTCGCCTTCTCCGACGCAATCTCCATCTCCGAATCAGGATGTGAACCACATCGTGAAGCCAGATCAGAATCTCCAAAAAAATCTGCAGACGCCAAAGGAAGAGGAAGAAGAAGAAGAAGAAGAAGAGGGAGGAGGAGGAGAGTTTGTGAACAAAGATACTGGTGAGATTGGAGGACCTAGAGGCCCTGAGCCGACTCGGTACGGCGATTGGGAACAACGTGGTCGATGCTCCGATTTCTGAAACGATCCATGAATCTTTCTTTTATATTCCTGGGAAACCGATTTGTCTTAGTTTGCTAAGCCTTGCTTGAGCATGTTTATTTGTTGAATACATAATATCCATAAACTTTTATATTACCAAGTGTTGATTTTGGTTAGTTCTGGCTTTGATTTAAAATCGTGTTTCATTCCGGATAAATCATCAATCATGGTAGGCTCGTAGCTAGAAACTAATGTAATAACAGTCGAATTATCAATTACTTATTGGGTATATCTATCCCTAAACTCTAATTTCTAATTGTGTTAGAAGAGTAGATTGTTTTCCTAGAGTACAGTAATCCACTACAGAACAAACTAAATTCATTTTGGAAAAATAATTTGCATGCACTTGAGTTTCTTTTGTCCGGATACTGAGTACCTAAAAGTAATACTACTATTTTTGAAACAGTTCTTTCATTTTCTAATACTAGCTCCCACCAAAAAAGTATACTGTTTACATGTTTCGAAATCTTCCATCTACTAAAAAGAAAAAGAAAAAAGAATATATAATCCCTAGAATTGCATTTTGTTTTTTGTTTGTTGATCTTATAATTCGATAGAAGGAACGTGGCATTACTGTAAACACACAAAAAATGTGGGTAACAATCAATTCAAACGTAACCTAAGAAATATCAAGACACCAATATTATTTATGACGCTATTCCCACATCTGGACCACAAATATAGTTCGATTGATCTTGAAAATGATCTCAAGTATATTTGTAGAAGTACTATTTTTCAATTGTATGTGATTTCGTAACACATGAAACGGAAGGTACTCATTCACCACCAATAAATATTGCACTGAAAATGAAAAAAAAAAAACAAATAAACAGGACTTGACCGTAACGTAGTACTGCATTAAATTTTAAACCCTTATTATATAGCAGCAGACAAAAATCTTGTGATCGTTTGACCATAAAAATCTTGTGGTTAAAAAATGAAGACTAATCTAAATTTATCTTAAACTGTAACAAAAAAGGATGATAATACGGATAAAACAAATCAAAATCCAAAAAAATGGACAGCTAATTATGAGCTGTGAAACGCCGAACAAGATCAAAACAAAGGACAAACTGATCTGTTTTTGTACGGCTCTTAAATTAAATCACTTTATTTATTTATAAAAAAAAAAAAAAACATGCAGAGTCGTGTTTCAATTGATAAAGCGATAATAAAACCACTTGACGAAGCTTTTCAGAACGAGAAAAAAGCCGTTAAGGCGCGTGGATTCTCAGCCGTCCGTTTCGTAACCGTAGGCTCCACGCGCCTCTCGGTAATTTTCGCAGGTGGTTGTGCTTTGGTGATAATGAAGAAGGAAATATCTCTCTCCCTTTAATAATTGACGGAAAAATAAATTTTCTTTTCAAATTGGATTTTTTTCGAAACATTTGTCGTCTTCTCTTGTTTCGTGAGTGTGTGTGTTTATATAATGAGAAGAGACCTATGAACTCTGAAGCTTCTCTATAGAGTTTCTTCTCCTTCCTGCTCGTTCGACCAAGGAGGAAATTGAGCTCATTTCGATAGATTTGCTCTTCAACGAAGCTAACCTCATTCTGAGGATCGGAATAGAGATTTCTGAATCTTTAGAAGGTATGTCGGTGAGAGATTAGAGCATTGATTGATCCTGTTTCTTACACTTTCTATCGAATTCTGTTTTGTGTTCTGTTGTGTGGTTAATATAGATCGTTGAATGTTTTGGTCTGTGTTGATTGTGAAGGAACAATTCTGGTTTTTGTATTGATAGCATTTCTTGGATTCGTGAAAACGTTTAGAGATTTGTTTTTCTTATCGTAAATGAGTATTAGTTCTTTCTTTGGAAAGCTATGGAACATTCACAAAGGAGTTATGCTGTGGAATTTGTTTTCTGAATCACATTTTTCGTATAAACGAATCAAAGAAATGATTTTTGGATTTCATTTTGCATGTTACTTTGGAGTGGAAGTGAGATCTGTCTTGGCTTTTGAGCAAATATTACGAATCGTCTTCCAAAATTCATCTCAAGGACAATTAGAAGTTTTTGTGGCTAAACAATCAACAAATTTTTTATTTGGTTGATGCAGGTTCGAGAAGATATAGCTAAACAAGAGAATGGTGACTGGTTGTGTTGATCTTCATCAATCCTTGAAATCTACAGATTCTTCTGCGCCAATTCCTCCACCCGTTCCATCAAAATCCGATGGACACCGGAAAAGACACGGTATGGATGTTGCACCAGGACTCGGGCATAGCTGCGTTTCGACAGCCACAAGAGATATGTGGGATCGTCTTTTCAACGATGGATACAAAGCTGATGTAGTGATATATACAGATAATGGCGACACCATCTATGCTCATGCCAACATAATTGTAATTAAGCTCTCCTTAAGACTTCTATGAAATTGTAATTGACGATGCGTACTTAGGTTTATTATACTGACATTTTCTTTTTCAATGGTTTTCGAATTAACAGGGTAGTGCTTCCACTGTGATCAAAGGCATGTTGAAGCAAGCCAAAAGACATGGCAAGTGGCATACAATCTCAATCCGTGGTGTCCCTCATGAAGCTGTGCGAGTTTTTATCCGTTTCCTCTACTCTTCTTGGTATAAATCCTATTTCTCATTGCCTCTATACTTATTTGCTCTGTCTCTTGAAACATTTGTCTTCTCTTAGTACTGATTGAATCTGACTTTCTTTTCTGTAGCTATGAGAAAGAAGAAATGAATGAGTATATTATGCATTTGCTACTTCTGTCGCACGCGTATGCAGTTCCTCAGCTGAAACGGCTATGTGAATGGCATCTAGAACATGGTTTGCTTAACACTGAGAACGTGATTGATGTGTTCCAGCTTGCACTGCTGTGTGATTTCCCTCGGCTTAGCGTCATATCTCACCGTATGATCATGAAACACTTTAAAGAGCTTTCAGCGACAGAAGCATGGATAGCTATGAAGAAAAGCCATCCGTTTCTTGAGAAAGAAGTTAGAGACTCAGTGATCATTGAAGAAAATGTAAGTAAATCAACAAAACTTACTTTTCACCCTATACATTCTCCACATTTCAAAATATTGAATATGCTGAAACGTAACGCAGACGCGGAAAGAGAGGATCAGAAAACACAACGAGCAGAGGATATATTCGCAGCTATACGAAGCAATGGAAGCACTTGTTCATATATGCAGAGACGGATGTAAAACAATAGGACCACACGATAAAGACTTCAAACCGAACCATGCACCGTGTAACTATGAAGCTTGCAAGGGATTAGAATCAGTGATCCGGCATTTTGCAGGCTGTAAGCTTAGAGTTACAGGAGGTTGCGTACATTGCAAGAGAATGTGGCAACTCCTTGAATTGCATTCACGTGTTTGCGCAGATTCTGATCAATGTCGAGTCCCTCTATGCAGGTAAAAACCCACTAAAAAGCTTCTACCTTGAGAACTATTGAAACCAGAATTTGGGTCTTGTGTCTGATTTGTGTGGATTTGTTTGGGAACAGAAACTTGAAGGAGAGGATGGAGAAACAGAGCAAGAAAGATGAAGCAAGATGGAAACTTCTGGTGAAGAATGTATTGGGGAGTAAGAAAATTGGACGCTCTCCTTTCTTTTTACCGGAAAAGACCAGCTGTTAAAAACCGTCGTCTCAACATGTCACCATTTTGTCAATCTCAAGAAGGCGAGTTTTAAGCGTTTCTTGTGATCCCTTCTTTAAAACAAGTGTAACATAATAAATTTGAAAAAATGAAATCAAAACACACATATTTTTTGTCCGCAAAGAGTCAAAATCTCTGATAAGTTGGAATATGAAATCCGGTTTAAGGATTTTTCGGTTTAGTGGTTTTGTCGATTTGACTCAGTGGCAATATTAGTAATTAGCCTGAGTCGCCTTGTTGTGAAACAAACAGGAGAAGAAGAATCTACCAAATTTAATAGGACCCAACTTGCTTTGTTATTTTGAATAACTCCAAAAATGGAAAAGAGAAACGAAAAGATCGTGGTGGGAAAAAGTGACGTAGAACAGGACAAAAGCAATAAGAAAGAAAGAGAGAGGACGTGGTACAAGTGTACACAAAATCGGACTCATTCACATCACATGTTTCTATTTCATTAAATAGTAATGTTGGAAACATTCATTGTCACAAACCCAAATCCCAATATCGTATTACAACCATGCATATATTTTCACCTTTAAAAATCACTTTTATTATCACTTTCGTGTGATTCCCTTTCTCAAAAAAAAAAAAAAAAAAAAAAAAAAAAAAAAAAANAAAAGGACACACGATCAGGGCCGGCTCAATGAAATTATAGGCCTCAGGGCAAAATTTTAAAATAGGGCCCTTTAAATAAAAGATAATGCAAACAATAAAAATTATAATTAAAAAATTACTGTTTAAAAAAGCCAAATTTTAATGGGTCCACTAAAACTTTTTTGCTGTGTATAAATTGTTCTTAAATGGGCTTCAGAATTTTTTTTTTTGCTCTCTATAAATTTTTTTTATATGGGCCTCGTTCAATTATAAATTTTATTCACCTTATTATTTTAAAAATGAATATATAAAATTAACTAAAAAAAAAATTGTGGGCCCCATATTATGTGGGGCCCTGGGGCAGTGCACTTATTGTCCTCCCCTCTAAGCCGGCTCTGCACACGATTCGGAACCTATCTTTATGTATTTCAACTAATATCATCACTTGTAGTGAAGAAGTTGACCTTCGTATAATTGTATTGAATAAAAGGTTATAAAAAGACCAAAGAACAAAAACTTAATCAAAATCAAGAAATTACGATATTTTCATATATCTATCTATATTTAAATTGCCGACAAAAATAGAAAAACTAAGAAAGAAAAAAGGTCCCTTATTTGTTACGAAAATTTGATCATTTTGTTACTCTCTAACCGGTCCGTGTTCTCCGACTAAACCAACTCCATATCTGATATCTCCTCCGGTTTAAGAAACACCAACTTAATTCTCCTTGTTTTGGTGTAAGAAACTGTACAGCTTTTTGTTTCATCACGTAGAAGAGTTGCTGCTGTGTTCATCATCTGAGCTTGTATCGTCTTGCCTTGCTTTATACCTATGAAGAACCGGTAACGAAGCTGTTGCTGAAATCCTGAACGATCTAGCTGAAGCTGAACCCATCGATGTCGACATTTCTTGCATCGTCTTCACTTCTTTACAAACGTTATCGAGAACTCCGAGAAAATCTCTCACGACCATGAAGATTCTCAAAGGATGTGCTTCTTCTTTAGCAGCGTTTCCATGGAAATACTCTGTTACTTCTTTGACCATTGACAACGCTTTTCTTTCTCCTCCTTTGATCTTTCGAATCTCTTCTTCTGCTTCTTTCATAAACGTTTTCATTGAATCGAAGAACTTCCCTTGAGTTGTCTCTGTCTTGAGAAAAGCTCGGAGTTTATCAAGACCCATTTCGAGCTTTGTCACGTAACTGCTCAGTACATCGAAATCCATTCCGGCTGATTTTTTCACATTAACCAGATCTCTACTGAGTCCAGCAACTACTTGTAATCCTTGCTTTCTGAAACCGTCATTGTTTCCATGGAGGATGGATTCGTCTTTTGTTGTTGTGGTTCCCTCTGATCTTGTGATTTCTTGGACAACAAAGTGAAGCAATGTTGTTTTGCCATCAACTCCTTTGATGTCAACAAGTTTTAAAAGCGTATCAAGTTTGAAAGCTTTGGCATCTCCGCGGTTAGTGCCAACGTTCATTCGGTTTCCCGTCATTAGAACAGCCTCGAGGAGTTTTAAGAATAGTCTGCTTGCTTTTAGTTCTAAGCTTGCTTCCTATAAAGCAAACAAGGGGTTAAAAATTAGGACAATTTGTTTCAGCCATTGCATCATTAAGTGTCTTTAAGAGTAACTAACCTCTAATGTCTGGAAAGAGTTCCTAAGATACTTGACTTCTGCATCAAAGTTGGCTCTATACAACATTGCTTCAACTCTTTTGAAGGCAAAAGGGATATCGAGAATGGTTTTGAGGAATCTTTCAGCTGTTCCTAGTTTCGAGACATCACCAGAGTATTCTCGAAGTTTGATCTCTTCCTCCTTTGTTGGAGCCATCTTAACCAAAGTCTCTAGAAGTTCAGCACCTAAGCTCTCGGGATTACCTGTCACAGTGCCACAAGTATAATTAGATTAAAATATAGGGACCACAACTGCTCATGCATCTTAGAACAATACATAATGAAATCAATATTTCAGTTGTTTTCAGAGAATCTTAATGAATGTCAGCTACATCATGTTTGCTAGTCTTGTAAAATTATAGGATGGCTCTTTTTCTCCTTTACATGTGGTATGTTTCATAAGTTGAACAATCATGCTAGAAGCAATATAAAGCAGAGATAATCATTTCATATGTCATTGTTCTTTGCAATGATTATAACTTGTGGCCTAAGCCTTTTTTAGTATTATTTAGATTTTTCACTCACCACTGTCACCTCATCTCTATTATTATACCTACTATCAGAAAGATCTTAGTTAGCCCATCAGGGCATCAATATTCGAAAACAGGTTATGTGCCAAACAGAGGACCTAAATGTAGATATAGCTTACTAACTTATCATGATCTAGGAAAATACCAATCCTTGCTTTATGCAAATGGAACTTTCCCTCAAATAATAAATCAAAGTGGAGATCGTTACTTACCATCCGTAAGAGCTTCAGACACTTCTTCACGTGTTACATTCAGAGCTCTTAAGAGAATTGCAATGTTCTGAGATTTCTTTGGATCCAGCACTCTGTTCTCATTCTCAGCTAGAGGCATCACTGACCTTCTCACAGGTTCCTTTGGACCTGAACTTCCCGAATTGCAACCAAACAGATGCTCCATCCTATCCTCGTTCAATCTATATATGACACACCAAAAGATCCAAAATAGTTATTGAAAAACGTCAAAATTCAAATGTATGTGGCACAACAATGTAGTAACCAATGTTACCCACTGGAATGAGCTTGACTTGAGCTGGTCCCAGACAGTGGCTCGATCTGAGCTGGCTCGTACTTTGTCCCAGTGGAGTGGCTTTAACTTTGGCTTGCTTGGGTCCGTGTCCCCATCTCCGGTTTTCTCAAGAGAACCGGCTGATTTGATATTGACCTCTTCAACAGCCTTGGAATTAGGACTTGGAGTCTTAAATGCTTGCTGTCTTGAAGGTGACGTTGTCGAATTGGTTGTTGCTTCGGAATTGGTGAGTTTTCCAAGTATCGGTAAATCTATTGGCCGTTTCTGAGGAGGTGGAGGTGGAGTAAAACGCGGAGGAGCAGGAGGTGGAGGTGGAGGTGGAGGTGGCGTCTGGAGTGGAGGAGGAGACCGCCGTGGTGGAGGCACTCTTGAGCTGAGCGGAGACCTATCTTGCGTAATCGCTTGAAACGCCGCCCTATTCGGTGGCGGAGGCGGCTGTGAGAACTTAGGCTTGTTCTGTGAATAAGGAAACTCTTGTTCATTACTTTCCAATCCCCTTAGAGGTGGAGGTTGTACTGGCGGCGCCAGTTTCTGCTTTATCGACGGGATGATGACGTGTTTCATCTCCGGCGACCTAGATGTTGCCGTCGCAGGAGCTGATC
The DNA here is from genome assembly GCA_900406345.1 of Erysimum cheiri. Lineage (NCBI taxonomy): Eukaryota > Viridiplantae > Streptophyta > Magnoliopsida > Brassicales > Brassicaceae > Erysimum > Erysimum cheiri. Next base: position 52,880 of record OVAQ01000084.1, read on the forward strand.
CAAACTTAGACCTCGGCGAAGTCCTCTTCGAGTGAGGAAGTGATCCATTGCTATTGACGGAGCGAGGAAATGCCGTGTAGTAACCGTCATCGCTGCTGATCGTAGATCCGTGCGGCGTGTAAAACGCCGTGTCACGGCATTCCTCGTCGGATGATGATGAAGAAGGAGATAAAGCCGACGGAGAGTTATCAGACGGTTGCGGCGGTTTAGCTAACGGAGGAAGCGGTTGAAGTTCCGGACTCGGCCGATAACGATCCGATCTCTTAACCGAATTCAATTTCCGGTACGGAGACGTATTAACCGGTCCGTTATTTCCGCCGTTAGACTCGCTAGCTGATTCACGGCTCGGTTCAACGGTTCCCATATAGAGAAATGTAGACGACGCCGTCGTCGGTGGTCCTGGATCTTCCTGGAATCTTCGAGAACCGCCTCCATCTCCTCCTCCACTAACGAGCTTCTGAGTATCGCTCGCGTGCTTCGCTTTGTGACGATACAAGAAGAAAGCTAAAGCAGAAAGCATACCGAGCGTGACAATTCCAACAGAAATGACGATTGCAACTTTTTTCCCAGGTTTCGCTGATTGAGTAGTAGCTGTTGGAATCGGTAATCCGCCATTGACGTCGGAGGAAGCAGGAGGAGGAGGTGGAGGAGGATACTGGCTCTGGTCAGGTGTAGATGGATTCTCCGGAAAAAACGGCTGATCGGGAGTGTCTGGAAGTGTAGGAGGAGAAGGTGTCGATTCGAAATCTGGTGGAGGAGGAGTAGAACTCGCTGGAAAAAGCGGCTGATGAAGGATTCTCCGATGAACTTCACTACGAAATCGATTCAACTTAACGCCACCAACGGAAATTGAGAAGAAGAGGAAGAGGAAGAAGAAGAAGAAGAAGAATCTCGATTGAAGAGCTCTCATGGCGAATCCTGATTAACTGTTTTACAATTCACCCCTTTCTCTAAATTCATCTTCTTCTTTCTTTCTTTCTTCTACCTTTTTTTTTGCGCTCTGTCGATACCTTCTTCGTCAGATCGTATCTTGAATAGAAAAGAAAAATAAGAAATGGTTAATGGAAAATTAATAAAGATTAAAGAGAAAAAGAAAGAAAAAAAAAAAAAAAGGTGTGAAAAGGGAAAGTAATAGCAGAGGAGAGGAAGCGAAAGTTCGTTTCGTTTCGAGATCTGAGATGTATGATGCTGACGTCAGCATTCCGGGATCGTTTAAACCTGTTTTTTTAACCTCATTTAATTATGCATTAATTCGTAATTACCCATTCATTGAAAAAAGAAAAACTAATCGCATTATTTGTATTTTGTAGTATTATTATTCGTGTACGACAACAAACATATGTCTAGAAAACAAATTAAATTACTAGTTGCTGAGTAAAAGACATTTAAACGAAAGAATAGACAGCCTAACGTTCACGTCCAGCTTCATGTAAATTGACTATTTAGACTATAATAAAATTCAACTTTGTAATTAAAATATGGATGGACTCTCATACTCTTTGTTACTTTACCTTATATTTCATGGCTCCAACACGCCAAATGGAAGCGTTGCTTAAGATCAGAGGAGACTTAAACGCCAGTCTTCCTTGTCCATACAGGAAGCTATCAACGTAATGCCACGAAGCCGATTGGATATTGACCATGCTTTTGAAAAGGTTGCCTCAGTAAAATGGTTTTTTGAGAAGAGAGGAACGGTTCACCGTGTCGGTTCAGATATGACCCAACCCATAAGAGAATCGATCCAAATGCTGCAGGGAGATTCAAAGCTACGAAAGTCGTGATTCACAAGTATCAGGATTGCAAAGATCTCTTTTACGATTAAAAACTTGAAGATTTCCTCCATGTCTCCCCAATTGCAGTCAGAATATCCGCCATGTCGCCAGAGCTTGAGAACATTCGAGGCTATGATGTGTATCAGCCACCTAATCGTCCTGAGGAGGATTACGGTCATTATCTGCTACTTACTGTCTATGGTGTAGATTCTCAGGGTCGTAAGTTTTGGGAGTGTCAAAATTCCTTCGGCTTCTCATCTCGATCGTCGATCTTGGTCGATATTCGATTCTTCATATCTCAATAACACGTACATACGTCCATTGTATCATATTTTATGAGAAATGTTATGATAAAGAAAATGTGTTTGAAAATGTGGTAATTTTTTCGTACAAAAAGAAAGTGGCAAATTTTAGTTTATTTTCAATTGTAAAAATTCTCATTTGCTAACTTCACTAAATTTGTTTTGAGAAATTCCTCAAAACACCACACTTTTCAGTTTGTTTTCAATAATAACGTAAACATAATATTAATTTTCAATGGTGTATAGTTTAAAATCTTTGATTTGGATTAACTATTTTATATTTTATATTTTCCATCTTAATTGATATAAAATATAAAAAAGTACCAAAAATATTTATAAAATATGATAATTTATTTCATATATAACTTATAACATATAACAATAGTAATAATATAATTATACTCGCGCGATGCGCGAGCTTTCCTCTAGTTACCAATAATAATTACTGTTATAAAACTAGTCCCGCTGATTCTGAAGATGGAAAGCCAATCATCGGTGGTCCAGTCCACCGTATATCTGAATATGGGCCAACAATTCCATTTTTCAAAATACTCTTTTAAAGTTTGTTTTTTTATTACTATCAAACAATTTCTCGAGTTGAAAACAAACTGTAAAAGTGTCGGTTGTTTTTAGCTTTGTCACATATAAAAATATACTATTAATATAAGGAATTATGCAGTGTATTGCTTGAGAATTTTTAAACTTCAAAGATTTATTTTACTCTTTTCACACGAATTCCAGAGACAAAGGAAATATATTAGATGAAATAGGTAATACGTATATGTCAAGTTTATAGCGAATCTATTAAAAATATTTAAGAGTGAATAAGAAAGGAAGAAAGGAAAAAAAAAAAAAAAAAAAAGGAAGAAAGAAGTCCCATACATGTAATTTTGGAATAAAGTGACACAACGGGCTTAACGTTACATCCCTATCTAATATCTATCATCTTTTTCTTCTTTCTTTTTTTGTCTTTTATACTCTTTCATTTTTTTTTTAGTTTCTTTTTTTTTGGGTAAAAGAAAATAAATGATTTATTGATCCACCGACTCTCATTCTGTTGTTTATGTTTATAAATGGTAATGGTATAATGGTCTAATTGACAAGTGTAGAACCAAGGGGTCAAGCACACGCTCTCTAGCGTTTTGCTTTATGTTTTGCTTTTTCTCTTTTTATTTTTATTTTTTTCAAATAACTTTCTCATTATCTTTCATCTTTATACTTTTTTCATATATATTTGTTGGGGATGCCCATTTCTTTTCCTCACATCCCTTATCTTTTTTACCAACAGATAACGCAGAAACGTTAGTGACAATACAAAGAATAGCTGTTTCAAGTTTATATAATTTTAGCTGTGTTTTTAGGGGCTAAAAATGGCGTGTGCATTGTCAATAAGAAGAAACATATATTCCTCTTGACATATAAATATATTCTTGTGAAGAAAAAAAAAAGTTTTCTTCTGTTGCACGTAACATAAAATCTGCCCAACGCTTGTATTATAGATATATATACTTAAAGCTCAAGATAAATAATATTCTTCAACACTTTTGTACTCATTTTTCTGTCATTATTGTCTCTCTTTGATATTTCTTTTGAGATCACAAGCAGGACCGGATCTGATATTTTGGGGGCCCAAGCAAATTTTTGAGATTTAAAAGTAATTTTTAAAATTAAGGGTTCTCTTTAAAAATATATATAAATTTGTGGGCATATTTTATAAAATTAGGGGCCTATTTTATACAAAAAAAATTGGAGGCCCTGGGCGAATGTTTCATTTGGCTATGCTCAGATCCGGCCCTGATCACAAGCCAGAATTATGGTATGATTGCCTTTTTAAAGTTCAAGGACAAGAAGTAATAAAAATAAGAGCTCATAAATTTAATCTGAACCTAGATTTACAACTAAAATTTATGTTGCATTTTCCAAAATTAATTTCGTGTAGAAATCCATATTCTGTGAAAGTTCCCTAACAACTACACTTTCGAATAGAGTTTTTTTTTTTTTTTTTTACCAAAAAAAAAAAAAAAAAATATAGAGTTTTTTCCAGTGTAATCTTGTCATAACAATTTTCTTCATGTAGTTAAACAAAATTAACGTTAGAAAAGACTATCACTAGTAGCATACTTACTAGCATGTAATGATACCGACAAATCCGAGAAGATCGTGGGTCGGATGGGTCAATGCTTGGATTTTAATACACTGCCATCTTCTTATTTGTTAGTTTTTTTTAATTATCTGATTAATGAAATACTGTATTAATTAAGGTGGTAATCATGATAAAGCTACTAGACAAATCCCTTGCTAGTGTTGTCATAATGATTATGACAGGATTATTCAAAACGTTCAAAGCAATTTTAGAATCCCGCACTACTTCACTCAATAATACTATCAGTCTAATCAGTCTTTAAAATTAAATAACTCGAAATGAAGTCAGCTTTTAGGATAAAAAGTTTCCTATTAGAAGAAAAATAAAAATGGCTGTGCTTGGACAAACACGCAAAGAACTAGAGCCTAGAGCCTAGAGGTGTAGTTAAGCCCACACTTAAGGCTTTACAAAAGGCCCTAACTAAAGCCCACTATTACCGTTCTATACAACCAATACTTACTTGAGGGTACTTGTAATACGGCGTCGTAACAAAAGTTAGCTATTAAAAGTCCATCAAAATGAGACCTCAAGGTCCCACGATGTTTGTGCCTTGTGCCTGCCGTGAATTTCCCACTTCTATGGATTCCCCCAAACGGCAACGTATGGGATATACAACACTATGCCTATACAACACTCCATTGTTATGTCCAGACCAGACCTCATTATTTTATTTTATTTTTAATTTCTTTGTCTCCAAAAACACCCATATTTGAAGTTTAATATGTGGAACTAGGCCTGGGCATAAAATCCGAAATCCGAAAACCGAT